>JAQJVL010000789.1:168180-377836 GCA_035578905.1 Stictocephala bisonia
GAGAGGGAGAGGGAGAGGGAGAGGAGAGGAGAGGGAGAGGGAGAGGGGAGAGGGAGGAGAGGGAGAGGGAGAGGGAGATGAGAGGGAAGAGGGAGAGGGAGAGGGAGAGGGAGGGGGAGAGGGAGAGGGAGAGGGAGGGAGGGGAGGGAGGGAGGGAGGGAGGGAGGGAGGGAGGGAGGGAGGGAGGGAGGGAGGGAGGGAGGGAGGGGGGAGGGAGGGGAGGGGGGAGAGGGGGAGAGGGGGAGAGGGGGAGAGGGGGAGAGGGGGAGAGGGGGAGAGGGGGAGAGAGAGAGAGAGAGAGAGAGAGAGAGAGAGAGAGAGAGAGAGAGAGAGAGAGAGAGAGAGAGAGAGGGGGGGGTTTCAGGTGAGTAGAGCTCTCTCTCTCTCAGTATACTCACTCACTCACTCACTCATACTCTCTCCTCACCTGAAGAAAATGCCAGTTGGACGAAAAAGTTTGATTCTAATCTGTTCTACTTTTACAACCTTTTATTTCACTGATATCTATGTCAGTTGTTTTTCTCTCTCTTACAACACTTATATATTTGCTGTACTGCTTTTATTTTGAAAAATCTTAATATATTTTAACAATCAGCTACATAATATTTACTTATACAATGTTATTTATGTCTGAAAAATTAAAATTAGAAGACAAAATGAATGTAGTAATTTATTTCAGGAACGGAATCTCAAACCTCTTTGCAAACCACGCAAGTTTCAACCTCACCAGTGCAACAAGTTGTGTGTGGATTGGACAAATTACAACCCCTCTATCAATAAACGCTATGAGCCTCTTATAATACCCCTCATGTTTGGCTTTGCCAGGTAGGCTCAGCTCTATGAATGTTTTTCTTCTTTAATTAAAATACAATATTTAAAAATAAAATACAAGCAGACCTAGATAATTTGAAATATTTCAATCAGTTAATTAATTAATTAATCTTGTGTTTAGTTATTTTTTTTTATTTATTTATTTTTTTATTTGTGTTTTTAATTATCAGTTATTTATTAATTAGTTTGTTTGTTTTGCAATTGGTCCTGATGTTGGGTAATTTACACAAAAACACAAAATTTGGGCACTCTCCTCCCCACCCATGGATCTTTATTATTGTTTGGTTTCAACGATTCAGTTCTTACTAGGAACATATTTATATTTTCTAAGCTTGTGCTTTGTAGTCAGGTAGATTCGGTTCTTTTATGAAAACTATCCCATAATTCTTATGTGCTAAGTAAGTTCTTTGTTACTCAATAGTCTCAAATTGCCTGTCCAGCATAGAAGAACTTGGTCAATATAGCATGGATCCAAAATTTAATCTTTTTATAAGTAGAAACGTGAGAATATTAGCTACTGTGATGTGATTTTATGAGATTTTTAAGAACTGATTTAAACAGCATTCAATTAATAAAAGTGAAATTTAGGCAATCTAATGATGTCAGCCACTTACTGCTGACTTGCTTAGACCAATTATTTTAGTGTTACTATTAATTACTAGATTGCTAACTGTAGTAATAAAAAAATAACATATGTAGTTATCTAAAGATAAGCCATCAAACTTTTTAGCACATTCGCTGCACCTCACATCGTCATGGTGGTCGGTGTGCGTAAGCTGATGACGCTTTGCGTAGTCATTAGGCAATCTGAACTGTTTTGTTTCAGCGTGAGTCTAGAATTGCATAGGTGACTATTGTTCATTTGTAGTGTGGTCCAAACATTGCGTATAACTTTGCTGAGTCGCAGTTTTGCATGACATTTTTTGTTTTGTGTTTATAGTATACTTTATGTAAATAAGTGTTTAGTGTGTATATTTATTATTATTAGTTTTTTAACATGGCTGGACCATATAGACTAGCTGTTTGTTTGACCAACATTTGTTAATAACTAAAATGTGACTTCCAGTATCTAGTGAGTCAGAAGGCAGTGAGTGTACAATTCGAAGATATAATGGTAGAATCAGTATTACTACGGTTTGTTTATTAGGGCTTCTGATGATGAATAAATAGAATGTAAAAGAATGAACTGGTGGGTTGAAGGGGATTAAAAATTGTAAATACCTAACATATGAACTAAACTTATTGTATAATTTCACAAGTATCGATTTTACTTGTCACTATGTTGAAATATGTAAGCGTGCAGCAAAAGTGCCGAGCCGGCAAGGCATCACCGCACCGTGTGATACATGACTCCATGCGCCGCCGCAGCGAATGTGTTGAAGCGCATATGTGTTTGTGCATAAAGTACTAACTAAAAAATTGAAATTATTCCACAAATGAACTTCTTACTTTGCTCTAATATGATTTGAAAATTGTTATCAACATGTGTTGAATTGTGACAGGCTGAACATGACGTTTAGAGGAAGGAGTATCATAATGTACAGAGCACCGTGTGGTCGCACAATACGCTCGGCACAGGAGATGCTTTGCTACTTACAGTGCACCAAGAGTTCTCTGACTATTGATCTCTTTGACTTTGATTTTTGGGTCAACCCACTCAGTGTCTTTGAAGAAGAGAAAACCTTTTGTCGAATTGAGGTAAGAAATTTATCAGTAAGATCCAGTACTCATAGCCACGCCATACAATTTTATTTTAGTAATTAAATTTTTTCCGTTTGACATTATTTTGTGTTTGACCCTGGATTTAGTGTGGTAAAGCAAAGGCACAATTTGCTTGATGGAACGTGAGTAATGCAAATTCACATTTGATTCATATTATATTGTACAAATTATGAATATTCCTTTGAAGAAGCCTGTGAACAAAATACCTCATCATTAAGATGTTCCTGTTAAACTAATTTTGTAAAATTTGCGAGGCTATGGCAGTTGTCGTTTTACAGGAGCTACCATCAAAAACCATTATAGTATCATCACCAAACAGGTAAAATTGTCCTTGTATGTTTAAACTTTTCGAGGTTATTCCTTTGGTTAAAAAAACAAACAAAAATTGTCAAGTGTACAATTTGTCTATCTCGCACCATTATCTGTCTGTCTGTGATTTTTACAAAAGGATTAATATCTCCGAAGTAATTTGAAATAAAATCATGAAAATTGATGTGAAAGTTGATTTGTATAGTATTTATATACCTTTTAAATTTCATTTTTGTACACTAATCCTTTTCAAATTGGCAGCCATTTAAAAGTTTCAAAGCTAAATATCTTAATAACATTCAATTTTATTAAAGACTTGAAAGTTAAAAAGTTGTAGAATTTATTCCAACAAATAATAGTATAACAAGTTTTAAGATCATACAAGAAATAATTGAGAAATTTACATGTTTGTCTAATAACAACAAAATTCTTTGTCAAGAAAATGTTTTTTATTTGATAAATTTTTCAGTTTACTATTGTTTGCTCTTAAAACCTTTTATGCCAATATTTATAAAAATAAATTCTTCAACTTTGTAACTTACATGGTTTTAGTAAAGTTTAAGGTTATTAAGATATTTAGCGTTAAAAATTTAAAATGGCCGCCAATTTGAAGAGGAATATTGTACAAGAATAGAATTTAAATAGTATATAAATACTATAAAGATCAACATTCGTACCAATTTTCATGATTTTATTTCCAACAACTTCAGAGATATTAACATTTTAGTAAAAATCGTATACTGACAGATAATGGTACGAGATAGATGATTTGGTCACATAACATTTTTTGTATGTGATAAACCAAGGAATTACCTCCAGAAGTTTCGCTGGATAGTTACAGGACACCCTGTGAATGAGAAACAACCAAGAACTAAATAAGAGAACTGGATTGGCAACTCCCTCTATGAGGCTTGTCTCAAAAACGGCACGGCGCTACCCCGCAACTGATGGGACTCTGTACTCGCCGCCTCATATAGACACATGCTATTATTGTGATGTTTTAGGCTGCAATGGTGTGTATCTGTGCTGCCTATAACTGTAACAGTCATTCTGTGAAGAACTGTGAAATGTCCTTTCATCATTAAGTAATTTCCTATTTATTTTTCTAAATAAATAATAGAATAGCAAACTATACTGTAATTACATATTTGTTACTGTTTTCAAGCAAAATTAAATATATAATCCATCACATTCAATTTAAATTGTCTAATATTTTTCAAGATCTATTGTTATTGATCCTTTTTAACATTAAAATTGCTTCAGTAAAATAATTAATACCTCACCTTATCTGATTTCATATATCACAGTCTGCATGGTTTTTTTATTATATAATATCATTTTCTCATTTTATTAAAAATATCAATTTCACCTGTTGCAATTACGGGTCCGTGAATTATGAAGGAATTATGAAGTCCTACTTCATAATATTTGGCGAACAAATTTATTATATTAATACCTAGCTGAATAGGAATAATAATAACTATGACAATGAAAATGCTTTTATTTAGAGTCAAAGTTAGGGCTATGAAGTCCTCTCTCATTTAAGAACAATGACAATATGAGCAAGACAAAATATAATATACTGTATGCTTACGTTTAAATAACAAAATACAGAACACCCGTGTTCCAGATTTACATAACTGTTTGAGAGTTTTAAAACAATACATTTATGGGCCATGTTAGCAACAACAACATTGGTGAAGATAGTTATATAGTTCAGATAATAAAATATATAGCGTTCATGGTATGTAAAATATTTTGTGTCCACATTTCTAAAGACAAAAGAACTCAATGCATTAATTGCCAACAAACAAAGGCTACGACTAAAACTAAATAAAAATGTCTTACTTTAGTAACGTGTAAGATGATTGTTGTAGTATAAGTATATTGATAATTTTTATTGTATATAACATTTTAATATAATATTCATCTTTAAAGCTGTACAGCAAATAAAGTGTTTGCCGCTAAACAAAGTGTTCTTTATTTACAACCATTCATTTTAGAGTAAATAAATATCCACGTATATTGTATAAACACTAAACTGACAATAGGATACTATAATAGTAAGGTAGCATGGTATATTGTGCCTTGGACACTTAATAATAACGCTAAGAAAGTATGCTATATGGGTTTTTCATTGTAATTTCGCCTGACGAATCCCACCAGTTGTGTGGGTTGCCTAGCCGATCGGACAGTGTGCCCACCACTAACCAGTTGTATTATATAGTTGTATCGATGGAAACAACAAGGACATTAAGTGTTTTCTTATACCCCACCATAACTAATACCAGAATGATTTACAATTTACTTCAATCATTATTGACGAAGACTACCTGATTTTATTTTAAATAACTTTTAATCATGCCAGTTCTTTCCCAGACCCGATAATAACAATGAATGTATTTCCTTCATTAAAAAACAAAATGTACAAAGTTTTTATAGTAAGGAAATTTAGTAACCACCATGACTTTTTGTAGTACACAACTAATCCTGAAATCAGAAAACACACACTGGATGATTTCAATTAATTTTGAACTTGCATTATTTAGTTTGTATTTCTACATAATACTTTGTTTTATATTAGTCTTAATTAAGAGTTTTTACTCACCCATTCAATTTTCTTTCTTCTTTTTTTTTACATGATTTTTTAAAACTATTTCTGTGACCTAACTTATGATTGTTAGTCATAATGTAAGTGAGTCTATTTACCTTCCCTATCATCCTCAAAATTTCAATTCCCTCAGCTGATAGCGACCAGCTCTAAATTTTTCACAACTTTATTTTGCCGTTGTATTAAAATAATATACTACATAAAATAATACTGAGATACTTGTTAACCTGAAACTGTCTAAATATTAATTTTCTGGCAAAACATGTTTTAGTTAACAACAATCCATCCTTATTGACATAATTAGTCGTTTTTGTTGTTATACAGTAGTGGTTAAAATTATTGACACAGGAGTAACAAATATTAATATTTTGTATTTATACATTCACACGCACTTAATATAAATACAGGCATCTATGTACTGTAATTTAAATAATAATATATAAAATAGATATCTAGACTTTACTGAACAATAACTTTATACTTAATAGTATAGTTTTAATTAAATAGTTGAAGGGATGCTTTGTGAAAAGTAGGTGATTAATGTTTAAAATTTAACATGTTGGTACATTGAAAAAAACCTCATAATGCAGGAACCAATCTCTAGCAAATTACAATAAGGGTGCACATACTAGTTGTAGATTTTGATAAAGCTTATGACAGGGGAAGTAGGGAGAAAGTATGAGAAAATGGAGAGATGTGCTATTCCTGATAATTTAATTAGGTCAACGAAAATAGTGAAAGTCATTGATGAACACACCAAAAGCCTTAGTATCTCAACAGGAATCCAACACGACGATGGCTTGTCACCTTAGTTATTTAATCTATTCATAGAAGATGCTCTGAAGAAGGCCAAACAAAAACATTGTGGAATAGTCATTTTTAAGAAAATAAATGCATTAGCATATGCTTATGATATAGCAGGTAGCCAAAAATAGAGAAATCCTAGAGAATCTATCAAGCACTCTGATAGTAGAAACAAAATGTGTCGGACAAGAAGTTAATAAAGATCAAACAAAATATATTACAGTGGCAAGAAGGGATAGAATAAATTAACAAGACATTCAGACAGTAAATACTGTGTCATTGAAAGTGAGTGTAACATAATTTACATATCTAAGAGTAACCGATAAAACGATAATAGACGATAAATAGATAATAGAGAGGGAATTGAAATAATCAATAGACTAGCCACAGCTTCAAGAACAAAATACAAAAGGCAGAAGACCACTTAGCATACCAAAAATGAGATAGGAGAATCAGATTGAAAAATACACTGAAAGATTACGCACCACACTGCAAGCAGCAAGAGAGAAATCAAAAGGAATTGTTGGTGAGGCCAAAAAACTGCTGAGGTTTAAGTGACCAAGGAGGTAAGATAAGATATGCTACAGGAAGATTTATAGTTGCTTTGTTATTAACACGTTGACTGCTATACATGTTAGACCTATACCACGTCTATATCTGAAAGTTAAAAACAAAAAACTACTCAGCATTAGTGTTTTCAGATGCTAATTTGAGATCAGGAAGTCGGTGGGATGGTTTATTGTTCATTCCCTGTCAGTAAAAATCCATGGGTCGGATCCGGGTCGTCAGCTCCTGGGGATGCGCCAAGAAGGCAAATGTATGGCAACATTTTAAAAATGCACCCAAACAATGTCACAAACACTTTATATTTCACTAAAAACTAATTGTTATACATTTACAATATTTACAACGCCATCCAATAATATTTGTTCCTGTTTCCGGTCACTTCCAAGGTCATCATCACTTTCATTACGATCAGCCATTTTTATTTAAATTAACACTATTACTTCACTAAATGATAATAAGCTATATAAAACACTAATAAAAATAAACTATATACAAATATAATATAAGCAACTACTCACTAAATACTATGTTTAAATTATTGTTGTTAAATCATTATGTTTATTATTGTGTATTTTATAAACACAGAGGTGATAAGAAATTATAACAAATCTGAACAATGAATAATCCATCGTCAACAAACAATTATGAAACCATATTTTAGTAGAACTTTTATGAGAAGCAGCTGTAAAATTAAGCTAACAACACTAATATATTACTTTTTATATAAAACAAAAAATATATATAAATATTTTTCTACCAGGATTTGTCGTATGGAAAAGAGAATGTGCCCATATCCTGTGTGAATGAATTGGACCACAGTATGCCTCAGTATGTGCAATACATGACTGCTCGGCAGCCAGCGAAGGATGTCAACCTCAACTTGGACCCAGAGTTCCTGGTAGGCTGTGACTGCACCGATGATTGCGAGGTTAGTTATGTACTTGGCTAATAATAATAAAAATTAGAGATGGGTCGGTCCCTAAAGTCGGTTCTATCGGTTATTGACAAAAGAACCGGAACTGATGGATGGGAAAATATCGGTTCTGCGGTCCGGTTCTAGAAAAATGTAAATGGGGAGATAGCTTTCATATCAGAAATGTTTCAGGTATGAAAAGTGCTGATAAACAGAACAATAAAAGGACATCCGTTCACAAGATAAACAATATATCTTTGTCAGAAAATATCTACCTGTAGAAGTCCACTTCCTTATCATTACGTGACTTGGCTAGTAAACAAAATATCTAAGTCAGAAAATATTCACCCATAGTCTGGCCACTTTCTTGTCAGAATGTGAAAAGAGACAGATAACATTAATGAATAAGAATTCACAGGCAAAGGCAGTAAATTCTTATTCAGTTTTTGTTCAAGAGTCCAGTAGTCCTTTGTGCCTGAGCTCCACCCTTTTTTACTATATCTTTGTGCCTGAGCTCTGCCCATTTTTACTGTCTCCTGACCCTTTCTTATCACTTCCTGCCTGACAAAAAACACCTTTGGAAACATTCCATTCTGTTTACAACTCATCTAACATTCTGAAATTAATTATGCTTCTAGTTTTATTGTGTATTTTGAAAAATAAAGGGCTTTTATGATGAACTTAAAATATTAGAGTTTATTTATTTAGACTTGTAATGAAAAAAATGCATACAAAACCTAGGGAATTGGATTGAAAAATAAATTTTTAAGATTAATATTGTATCAAAACTAAACAAAATAAGTCTAGCATTTTTACTTTAAAATAGTTAAATTTTACTTTTATTATTTTTTTTACAAAGTCTTAAATTGGAATGTTTAAAGGATTAATGTTTTAAATTGCATTGACTTAACATTTACTGACCCAAAATAGTTTATTATTTCTTAAATTTACAACAAAATGTATACTGTAATTTCTAAAAACATGTATGGTATTATTGGCTGTATAGTTTTTTATGAATGTGAGAAGCAATTATATTTTCTTAATTCAGTATTATCACCAATTGAGAAAGGAACCAACAGTTAATAAAAATATTTCTTTTTAATAATTAATAAAAATATTGTTTTCAATTACAGTACAACCTCGATTATCCGGCCTAATGTGGCGAAGGTCAAGCCGGACACGATAAAAGCCGGATAAAACATAATTCATAAATAACTTGATTTTATTGGAGAATCACGTTTAGTACCTGATAACGGACAGCATGCGTTAGCGGGGCGCCTACAATTGCATGTGATGCAACACACTGCAGCTATTATAATGAAACGAATGATGTTTATCACGATCGTCAACTTTGATGCTGCTTTACAATAAAATATGAAAGATATTTAAAAATACAACTGTGTTTTAATTAGGCTATCAAAAATTCTAAGGTAAATGTTATGTAAATAGTATATGTTTACTTAAATATTAAATCTTATACTTAAATTTAATTTTAACTCCGACTGAATAAAAAAATATGTACAGAAATGTAACTGCAAATTATGTATACGTAAAATGAACATTTCCAGTTCCGACTTCCCTCACTCGCGAAATGGACTTTTTCTACCAGCCATACTGAACAAAAGTAAACAACATTGCCAGCTCAAATCTTTAGACGCATTATTAAATTATTAGGCAGTAACAAGCGACCGCTTGTCGAGAGAGGGTGACTAGTCAATACAGCGCCTGCAATTTGCAAAATGCAAAACCGAAACACTCATGTACAACATTTGCGTTTTAAAACTGAAAGACGCATTCGATTAATTCTAATTGTGTCTTGTAAATAATTTTTATTGCTATCTACTTGCCGAACCGGATAACGCGGACTGCCGGATAAAGCGAGGTCGGATAATTGAGGTTGTACTGTAACTATATTATTATTGGTTTTTGTTTATTTTTTATGTGCTACAGTTACATCAACCTCTTAAATTTAGCTGTGGTAATTTCAATCAATTGTTGTGATTTGTTTTTGAATCAATTTTATTACTAAATCAGACCTAAAATGGCAGGTTATTTTTCAATTTTCTCTAGGCTTATAAGTTTTGTAGTTTCCTGAAGGTAAATTTCAATTGCATACAAATTTGAGCATTATGTTCAATTTAATTAAATTGTATACTTTTTTAAAATTTTAATTAAATACTTTTTTTGCAAAATGTGTCAATAATCATACCCTGAGAATAAATAAAATGTTACCAATAGTTATTGGAAATATTCTAAGTCATTTTATAGATGTTTAGGGTGTATTATACTTCATATTGGAGAAATCACCAAAATACTATGCACTGTTTTTACTGACTGATTCCACATAATTTGTTGATTCACTGGTGTAAAGACATTAGAAAAATGTTCTGAGACTTTCTCAAAAAATACTCAGAACCGAGAACCGATTTTAGTAAAGAACCGAACTGGAACCAAAAAAACATGGAACCGACCCATCACTAATAAAAATACTAACTAATTAATTTTCATTTAATTCAAAATCGAAACAAAAAAATTGAAAACAAAAAAAGGTGACTATGCACACAGTTTCATATGCCATACAAAAAGAATATCTTTTCTCAAAATGGCTAAAAATGATTAATATCAACAGTGGATAATTCTGTTCTATGGAAAACTAATGTTTTGCCAAAAACTTCTTACAATAAAATATATTCTTTAAATCAAAATTTTACAGTATTTTCTATTTTTTTAATTTGTCATATAATGTGTTTTTTAAGTTGAACACAAATATATAATTGGTTTTGCATTTAAAATAATTATGTTAGCCAATAAATGCCACTTTTCACATACCTAACCGTACTTAACATAGCCTAAGAACACATCTTTTCATAAGAATTTGATATTTGTGTGCCTGTAAATTCAGATACCTGGCTTCTGGCACAATCTACCAGCCATCCAGCAAAAACATCTAGAAGTTTGTATTATTTTGTGGTTAGTGTTTGGTGGCTATAATGATTGTGTTTTCAGCCTCAATATGCAATTTATTTTTAAGTATTTTTTGCAGTTTTTTTGTAAATAATTATCAAAGAAACAAATGGTTTGCAGAATCATGTTCAACATAAAAATACATGTCAAAATAAAAAAAAAGAGTGTTGAACATTTCTATCACATAACAAACATATACAAAAAAGAACACAATACACAGAAACACGACAATACACATGGCACAAATGTTCAGAACCACTGGTACTATGTTCAAATTAAGATATTTTTTTTTAAATCGTGGACCTAACCATAAAAAAAGCTTTATTACTTACTCAAAAGATCATATTTTTTAAACTGTGACACCATTTTTGAAATCTACATTAAATTTTCAACAAGAATAATGAGCTAGTAAGATATGTAAATTAAGGTTGGTATTTAAAATTATGCGTTAAAGAAAAAAAATCATATTTTTGTAAAATTTTAAATAATGTTTTACGCGTGGTTACTAAATTATGGTAACGAACATAATGTGTCAAACCATACAGAAAACTGCGTAATTTAATGTTCTTTTCAATGGTATAATTGTGATTTTAATTATTTTGTTTCGTCATCGAAAACGTTAGGTGAAACTGAATTAAAACACAGTTTGCAGAAAACTTGAAGCTTTGACTATTTATTACAAGAAAGATTATAATACTTCGATTCAACATAATATTAAAACATACTAATTACATTCGTAAAAATAATTGAGAAAAAGGTCAACTTAAAAGAATAAGATTTACAAATGTTGTTCAAACTGCCTTCCTCCATTTCTGATGCAGGCCCGTGCTCTCTTGCGCATTTGTTGAACTGTCACTTTTGTAAAGACTTCTTGGCGCACTACTTCAGCAGCCGCAGTTATTCTCTCCCTCAGTTCTTGTTCTGTGTTGATAGGTGCAGAATAGACTTTTTATTTCATCCATCCCCATACACAGAAATCCATGGGACTAAGGTCCGGCGATCTAGCTGGCCACGGTACCGTCCCACCCCGTCCAATCCATGTAGGATAATTGAGCGTCAACCAGTGACACACTTCTGCGGTGAAATGCGTTGTAGCTCCATCTTGTTGGAAAATGAGACTGTCTCTTTTTTCTTGGTTGAGATGGTCTAGCAGCAAAGGGAGACTGTGCTGTAAAAAGTCCAAAAAGCGGTCCCCGTTAAGGTTTCCCTCGAAAAAATGTGGGTCAATAAGCGTTTCACCTACTACCCTAACCCATACCATAATGTGAATGTGAAATTTCCTTTGAAAAGATCGTTCTTTGGTTGCTCTTGGGTTATCTTCCACCCACATGTTCATATTATGTGTATTAAAGATTCCTTGTCTTGTAAATATGGCCTCATCTGTCCAAAGGATCTTTTGAATAAATGATACTACTCAATATCGCTATTGAGCAAACATCTACAGAACTGAACCCGAGGAGCGAAGTCTTGAGCTTCAAGTGCTTGTACAGGCGTGAAGTGGTATGGATGAAACTTGTTTCTATGAAGAATATCCAACACTTTCCACTGTGAAACATTTAGTTGAGCCGCAATTGCCCTACTACTACTCTCTGGGTTTTCTTGAAAGGTATTTAGAATCAATTCTTCAACACCTACATCATATTAACTGGACCTACCTCAGAAGACTTTCTTTGAACTTCTCCACTTCCCACTAACCTCTGGTGAAGTCTAGTGAACACCTGTGGGTTGGGAGCTTTTCGATCTGGGTACCTTAAACTGTACTCTCTTTGCGCAGCAAGTGCATCGCAGTTGCAAAATCCATAAACAAAATGCATTTCCGCATATCCTCTTGTAGTAAACTCCATGATGCTACAGAACTGAATAGCTTATACACAGACCCGGTCCGAAGAGTAAACAGATAATGGATTCCAGTTTACCTCGTGATAAGGTTGCTTTAAAAGAAACTAACTTTTGTTAATTAAGCAGGTAGTGGAATTTCCCAGTCATTAAGGACAACAGACAAAACTATTGATAAGGTTGGGGTGTATGCCGGATCTAAGAATTGTGGTAAAACCCCATTCGTCCCTGATTTACATGGGTTTTTAATCACATAATGTTATTTGAATGTCCAGTTCTAGTTGATGGCTAGTAAGATAGTCTTACAATTTTTTAACCACTCTGTGTTTCTTTCTATTCAAATAATAATAAAAAATGGAACATTATACGATAATACAAACAAAAGCATATCACTGGAAAGAACATTAAATTATGCAGTTTTCTGTATAGCTTGACACATTATATCTGTTACCATAATTTAGTAACTACACGTAAAACATTGTTTAAAATTTTACAAAAACATGAATTTTGTTTTAAAGCATAATTTTAAGTACCAACCTTAATTTATGCAGGCTACTAGCTCATTATTCTTGTAAACAATTTAATGTAGATTTCAAAAATGGTGTCATAGTTGAAAAAATATGATCTTTTGAGTAAGTAATAAAGCTTTTTTATGGTTAGGTCCACGATTTAAAAAAAAATCCTAATTTGAACATACCACACTAACCATTTAGCATATAAAACTGAAATTTGCGTTTTTAAGTAGCCCCAAGCATGTAGTTTTAGCCCTTAAATTTTTAAACACCATGTACCATTCACCCTGTATGTACACATATTAACCTCTCTATGTACACTTTAAGTGAGTTCAAGTATTCCACGTAAAGCTGTAGGTCCCTTAGTTGCCCTGGCTGTTGGGCTATTAATAAAATGCCCTTTCTGAGGAACAGTTGAACTCAGTTAGTAACCAGACTACACTCATCCACACTCATCCTACACTCATATAATCATTCATATTCGTCTTAAAATACCAACAACGTTGTGTCGGCGTCTCATATGTAAGAATGTAAGGTAGAAAGCTGGTTACAAACTGTTATTGGAGGTAAGTGCGTAGACTGAATATTGTTTCTGTTAGGAAGTAAATTTTTCCTTAAATAGTAATTTACTAGGAAAACATCTAATTTGTATAGTATTTTACATTTCTAAATGTTATTTAAATCTGTGTATGTTTTAGGACCGTTCTAAGTGCAGTTGCTGGCAACTAACAATGCAAGGAAAGGCGTACGTCCCTGATGGAGATCTTGATCCACTGTTTGGGTATCAATATCGCCGTCTTCCCGAGAGAATTGCCACTGGAATCTATGAGTGTAATTCCAAGTAAGCTTTTTAGATTGTTGTTTAAACTTTTTTTGTTGTTGATGATGGGTGCTTGCTGGGATTGTGTAGTTGTTGGTGTAAATACTAACCTTATTTACAATGTTTTGGACTCTGTTTCATCAGGTGAAAAACAAAACTGCATAAATAATAGAATGAGAACTTAAACTAACGTATAAAACGTGACATAACTGTGCCAAGCTGTATTTCAGTTTCACCTGTCTAATGTTTTGTTTTAGTGTATGTGGTTGTTAGTGTTTTCAATTCAACAAATAATAAATGGTCAACAACTTTTTTTTCTTCATGGTCATAGATAGGTTCTTCCAACATTGAACACAATATACAAAGATTAATTCATTGCTCTGCCACTAAAACTTGTTTTATTTACCAAAATATCTATTCAATGAAAATTTGTTCATTCAAAAACAAAAGTACAGTAATTACAAACACTTACCAAAGCAAGAATAACAAATATTTGGGTCTAATTTTCGCTACAAGTAGTAAGCAAAATTACTTTCTGGATGACACTCATACCCGATATTCTGCTCAATAACCAACTTAATACTAAACACAAAATGAACAACTCACGCTGTTCGTTGGGACCACTTAACCTTCTTAGAAGTTTATACTATCAGTAACTGATTGTTCATAGCTTTAGTTAGGTGGAATAATAACTAACAACTCATAACAAACAATACGATTATATTATATTGCTGTTAGGCACAAAGTCAAATGGACAATGTGAGCTATCTTCCTACTATCATCATTGCATGTAAACCCCTTCGAGTGCTGGTATCTTACTTCCGTCATAGGTTAACTTTTAAAACCTGAACACATCAATGTTTTTATGTATTAATGTTTCAGGTGTAAGTGTTCAGCAACTTGCCAAAATAGAGTAGCACAGCAGCCTTTGTCATATCGTCTACAACTGTTTAAGACCCTGAAGAAGGGGTGGGGTATTCGCTGTCTGCATGACATACCACGTGGAGCATTCATTTGTATCTATGCAGGTTTCTTACTCACAGAGACAGAAGCCAATGAGGTGAGTAGTTATTTTGCTTATTTTCTCTGTCAAAATATGTATTCTCTGTCAAAATTTAGTAAATTGTACTTGGAGATTATAATGTAGTTAAACTTGTCATTTATGGTTGTGTGTTTTCAAGGACATGCGCTAAGAGTTGCAAGGAGTAAATAGTAGAAAGGGAGTAAAGGGAGCCAGACAAAAATTCAAAGTGTTTGGATGAAACATTTAAATGAAAAGCACAGATAAATATCTAAAACATATTTTTATACTTCTGTTCATGTCTCATTTAAAATAATTTGTTTTAATTATAAATTTCTGTTTTTGAAAATTTTACATGTACTACGTTTTCTATTTGTAAATAAAACCATATGGCGCTATGTTAGATTTTTCATCTATTTAGTACACTATACACATTTTTAAGTTAGTTATTTCTGACCCTTAAGTTGGTGGTGACCTTTCCAATAACCCATAAACTGAACTACAGTTCCTTCAATGTATACAGAGATTAAGAGAGGTTTATCTAGCAGAAGTGCAGAATTTTTTTCCAGGGATACAAGCCATACTTTGAACAAAAGGCCCTATGCCAGTAGCCTTGACTTTAGGGTTTTGAAGTTATAACTAGATAATGGTGTTAAACAACATCGAGTGTGATTATTTCCTGGATGAATGACCATCCTTGCTTGCAGCCTGCTTGCCCGGGTGACTGGTGGTGGTTCAGAAGTCACCTTTAAGCATTATCCCCAGGTTGTGTGCTTCTTATCTCTAACCACAAAGTAAAATAAGACCTTTTTTATTTTTGTATGTCCGTGGAGATGCACAGGGTCACAAAAATGTCAAACAAACGGAATAAAACTTCCCCTTACAAGTAAAGAAGTAGTATTAACTGTTAGGTTTTATGATGATCAGTTATTCTGCTCAAAGCGACCTCCTTCATTTTGAACACATGACAACTAATTTTCTTCTTCTTTTACGATAATCAGTTATTCTGCTCAAAGCGACCTCCTTCATTTAGAACACATGACAACTAGTTTTCTTCCCCTTTTACGATAATCAGTTATTCTGCTCAAAGCGACCTCCTTCATTTAGAACACATGACAACTAGTTTTCTTCCCCTTTTACGATAATCAGTTATTCTGCTCAAAGCGACCACCTTCATTTAGAACACATGACAACTAGTCATGGAGGTTGTGTAAAAGTTTTATTATGTGAAAGCATAGTAATTTAAACAGGACAAATAATGACTCATTTGAACCAATAAGGGAAGATTATATATTGCTAATAAATTACCATATTTAATAAAATATATTAATTTTTAATAAAATGTAGTATGATAAGTTAAACCATGACTTCTTGATCAAATTAAGCCCTGGAATCACAGACATTTTATTTTTAATCGTTGAAAACCAGGAATTTAACTTTAAAGAACAAGTAGGTGCCTTCTGGGTTATTTATATTGTGATTAATTTCAACATAAAATTATTTTTTGGAGAACTTGTTATTCACAGTTAACTTATTGTTATTTGTTTGTATACATTCATAATGCTTATTATTCATTCAAATATCATTTCAGGGAGGAAAAGCATATGGTGATGAATATTTAGCTGAGCTTGATTACATTGAATCCGTTGAGGGGCTGAAAGAAGGATACGAGTCGGAGGCCAGAGATATGTCTGACGCTGAAGATGATTGTGAGTATTTACAATAAATCCAGCTAAAGGCCCTTACACTAGGTGAAAATGAATTTGTTTGCATACATTTGCTAGAATATGGTCAGCAGAGATTTGGTTTGGTATCCAAATTCACTAGAGGCTCATATAGGGAATGAATTTGTTTAAATTCATTCGCTGGGATTCGTTTTGCGTTTGCCAATAGTCATTTTGGTTTGCAAACACTTATTTTTTTCATCAATCTTTTAGTACATTGCTGATATTGAGTGCTTATAAATGGTATCAGAAGAAGAAGTAAATAATTAGTGCAAGTGCATCATACGTTATCATCTGTGAAGAAACAAATAAGTCTCTGAGAAATTAAATAAAACATAGGTTTTGGATGATTTCTTTGTTTGTAAGTAGGAACAGGTAAGTATAGAGGGACATATTTACAGAGTGATTTAATAGCTAAAATGGAATATGGACTTTTTTGACATTTAAGCAGAATTCCATGGTATCCACAAACATTGATAATTTTGATATCGATTTATTAATCCTAGAGATTTAATGAAGCACTCAATTCCATTACGCCAAAGTTCTCAAAGCACAACCAATAAAGTTTCTCTGCTAAAAAAATTGTGAACATGTTCAGAATCAAGTTTTTTTTTATGTAATTCCTAGTGAGTGAACTTAAACAAACATGAAGAAAGACAAATGAGTGTGTTTTGTAGCATTTGGGGGAAAAAATTGTCCGCTAGCTTTCTTATACCTTCGTTCACCAAGTTTATACAGGCCTTAAGACTACTTAACATCTTCATGTCACTGCCCGAAGGTTTTAACATTTCTTATACCTTCGTTCACCAAGTTTATACAGGCCTTAAGACTAATTAACATCTTCATGTCACTGCCCGGAGGCTTTAACATTTCTTATACCTTCGTTCACCAAGTTTATACAGGCCTTAAGACTAATTAACATCTTCATGTCACTGCCCGGAGGCTTTAACATTTCTTATACCTTCGTTCACCAAGTTTATACCTAGGCCTTAAGACTACTTAACATCTTCATGTCACTGCCCGGAGGCTTTAACATTTCTTATACCTTCGTTCACCAAGTTTATACAGGCCTTAAGACTACTTAACATCTTCATGTCACTGCCCGGAGGCTTTAACATTTCTTATGATTTTGTCATTCCACTGCACTATGTGTCAATCTCTCTTCTTTTACTTTGTAATCTTATGTTCCAAGCTGTTCCGGGATATCTTTCCTAAACCATCCTGCATATATTCCTTTTTACAACTCATTTTGTTTCTTAATGAGATTAATCTAGTATTGTCTAATATTCACTCTGATAAAACTGATTGATGCCTTTTCTTTTGTAAGAACTAAATTGCTTATGATCACCTTCTGACCCACTCATTTATAGTCCCTGACTCAACATTTTTTATTATAATTAATTGAAAAATAAGTAGAACTGTGGCCTATCAGTTTTAGATTTTTTTTTTTGCTTTCAAGTTTTTTCTTGTGAAATTCTTATTGACAACACCATTAAATCCGCTTGGTGTAGAAGTTTATCTCCTAATTATGGTCCAATTTTTTTTTAATTATAAGTTTACAGTATAAAAAATAACATAACCTTTCAATGTTAACTCAGACAAGAACAGACTAGTGAAGGACATGATTGGTTAAAATATAATATTTTTAATTTTGAAAAATCCTTTAATAGAATAAAAGGAGTGTTTAGAAGCCATTTGTATTGTTTTCATTTAAACATTTTTGCATGATACCATCCAATATGATATCTTAAGTGGTAGTATTCTTATAGTGATAAAACGTTATGACTGTTCTGTGTTAAATTATATGATAGGGCAAATAAAGGTGTTAGTTATTATTTTAAATTAAGTTTATTTTGTTGCTTTCAGATGAAGGTGTTGATGGTGTGATGGACATAGAGTATGAGCAAGAACAGAGCATTGATTCTGACAGGGAGAGTTCGTCTAGTAACAAAAACCAACAAGAAGACATCAGGTGGTTATCCCTGTCTTCTTGGACATTCTGTCACTTTATGTTCATTTCCTTTTTGTAATTGTTTAAATAGCGATTTTTTCATTAGATATTAATAGTAAATTAAAAATGTTATTAAACATCTGATTTTGAACTACAAGTATTATAAGATTGAATATGCTAGTAACAAAATGCTAACCTTTAATTTCATAATTATGTGACAATTCTATATACAAATTTGAAGTATTCCAGAGACAACGTTATTATAGAATCCTGTGCATGAAACACAGTTTGCCAACGTAACAGTCTCAAAACAGAATCATGTCATCAGGGTGACAGACTGACCATTCAGGAAAAATCCAGAAAATCTGAATCTGGAAAACCAACAGACTCTTAGAAGGACCTAGAAACATCCACTGTGTAACATGCCTCTAAGATCTGAAAGGGTAAACAAAATGGGCCTCTATAACTTCCAGTTTTCTATAGAAATACACAATATTATAATATAATATACAAATTCTCAGAAAATTTGTCTGTTGTTTAGTGTTAAACTTGTTGTCTCGAGTGAGTATGGTAATGTTTTACATCTTACCTATGTACATCTTACATATGTAATTCTGTATTTAGCCACTAGAAAATAATCCATTTTTATTATTTCAGATTGCGTTTGAGAAGGCGAATAGTGGAAGATTCTGACCGAGGTAACTGATGTTATTTTTTATTTTTGTACAAAAATGTTTAACAAATATTTATTTAAGCTTAATATAAAAAGGTCAAAATTTAAACATAACAGTATAAAATGCAAAGGCTATGTTGCTAGTGTTAACAGAACAGTAAACTTTTAAACATACTGGATATTATTACTACCGTTCTATTTTATTCTTTTTCTTATATTTTGCTCTAAATGTGTTTGTGTAAATTTTATACTGCACTTTTTTATTGATAAACAAAGTAGGATGTAAGGTTGACAAAGCAAACAGGAAGTAATATCCTAAATACAGTGACACCAAAATATACGTAACACTGATCACAAGGTAAATACAACTTAGCTACTGACATAAATAGTTATCGTCTATATATTATAATAATTATATTCTTTATTGTCATATTACCATACGATAGCATCGACAAAGTAAAAAAAAAGCTTAAAGCTATGTCAGAGCGTTAAAAAATTATATTAACATAAAAATTTGTTAACAATTGTCAACTATAGTATTGTACATAGTTGGTTTAAAATCAATGAGTTAGAATTCAATATGATTTGAAGTAAAAAATTCATTGACATTATAGAATGGGTTCACTAGCAACCAGTTGTAGAATCTACTTTTAAACTTACTTACAGAATACTTATCAGTACAAGGTTTTAGGCTATTGTACAACTTAAGGGACATTACAGTATGACAATTAAAGAGTTTTACTCAGACTTGTATAACTTATTACTGCAGTATCTTTTTTCCGTGTGTTATAGTTATGGTTATACGAACAAAATTTAAAATCTCCCTCATTTTTGAGTGCATAGCAAGTGAGATCATAAATTTAAAGATTAATAACGGTTTGTATCTCAGATTTAATGAATAAAGTTTTGCAACGGTCAAGTATATCAGACCTGGTCACTACTATTAACACGTTCACTGCGGCGGTCTCCGATCGGAGACTAGCCGAACCAACGTCGGGTGCGTCCGTCTCCCATCGGAGACTCTCGGCACTGCCAAACCTATACAGTCAGTGTGCTCTTAGCACTCGTGTGAGGAAGACCGAATTTTTGCCGCGTGTTGAACCGATATCCATTGTGTTTTGTTTCGAGTGGGAGTTAACTACCGTTATTTTTAGAGAAGTTTCAAGTGTTATTGTTTAGTGTTGTGTACAGTGTTCTTATATAATATAATGGCCGGTCCCAGTAGGGTCCAGGACGACGATTTATTATGCCTTTTGGACGATAGTGAACTAGACCCGAGTGAGTCGGACTTGTCGGCTGACGGCGGGCAAAACAGTGACCTTGACGAGGCTCAACTCGACGCGCCTATAGATCCAGTGGTGGATGAAGACGACGCTATTGATGACGAATCAAACGAGGAACCTGATGACGTAAGATTTAATTACCAATGGTGTCCCAACACAAGCGGGCTAAGACAAATATCTTTTACAAAGACAAATGAACTGCTTGTACCGGTACCTGGCGATAATAGGCCAATTGATTGGTTTTCACTTTTGCTTGATGATGAAATTTTACAGGAGATTGTCATTGCAAGTAATGAATATGCGTGGCAGGTTTTCTTGTCACCTAATTTGACCCCTAAATCCCGAATCAACAAATGGAAGGAATTAACTATTGAAGAGTTGAAGGTATTTATTGGGATAGTCTTACACATGGGTACAGTGAAGCTCAACCGGCTCAGTGACTATTGGAAAAAGCACAGAATGTTCAATTTCGGTTTTGTGCGTGAGCAAATGAGTAGAGATAGATTTTTGATAATTTTACGCTGTCTCCACTTCAGCCGCAATGATCTTCAACATCAACAACAGGAACCAGTGGATCGACTCTACAAGATACGAAAGCTGATTGACCACTTCAACAGTAAAATGTCTTCAATATATTATCCTGCTAAAGAACTTTCTATTGATGAGGGCACTGTTCTGTGGAGAGGGCGCCTGCAATTCAGGCAATACATAAAAGGAAAACGACATAAGTATGGTATAAAACTGTACTCCCTATGTGAACCAGAGGGTCTCTGCATAGCCTTTACGGTTTATTCAGGCAAAGGAGGAGAACTTAGTGGGAAAGGGCACGGTATAAAAGTGGTGGATTTTCTCATGCAAGGAAAATATGATGTTGGACACTCACTCTTTATGGACAACTACTATAATAGTATTCCTATGGCAACCCATCTTCTAAGTAACGGCACATATTGTACAGGAACTCTGGTGTCAAACAGGAAATACCTTCCCGCTGACGTAAAAGCAGCGAAACTGAAAAAAGGAGAGAAGATTTGAACGGTATGCACAGGGAATAATGGTTGGCAAGTGGAAGGATAAACGTCAGGTTTTATACATTTCCACTCAGTTTGAAAATGATTGGACTATCTCTACCAATCGCTTTGGGACACCACGTGAGAAGCCCTTACCAATTGTACAGTACAACGCCCATATGAAGGGCGTTGATCGTAACGACCAGATGATGAGTTATTATTCAATGGAACACAAATCACTCAGATGGTACAAAAAAATTTTTATCCATTTACTTCAAATGACCATGATCAACGCTTTCAAGTTAAATGAGTTTGTCAACTACCATGGAGGAAGGAAGATGGCTCTATACGACTTCAGGTTGGAAGTAATTGATAAACTCCTGCCACAACAACAACCTGAATTGCCCCGCCCACGACAATTAGCAGCTACAAGGCATGTACTGTCAAAACCAGAAGTTCGAGACACTAAGGGAGATCGCAACAAGAGAAAGAGATGTAGGCAATGTGCGAAAGAAATTAAAAAAACTCTAACTGTGTTTGTTTGTGCTCAGTGCCCAGGTGAGCCAGGATTGTGCGCACTTGCCTGTTTTGACAAGTGGCACACCCCCTAAACATAATGGCGAACTTAGATGTAAATAGTGTAAATAAAAAAGTGTAAATAAAACTGTACAGTAGAACAATAAGGACTGTGGGATAACACAGAGAATACTCAGTGCTGCTGTCTCCGAGCGGAGACGTATTGCTCTCGACCTGCCAGGTGCTGCCGTCTCCTAACGGAGACTCAACCTATGACGTCACTTTTTTCAAGGAAGCAGATGACGGATGACATTTTCTATGCTACACCAATGTTTACTCGAAGGTAAAGTACACTTTTACTATAAAAAAATTTAGCATATTACAAAAGTTTTAAAAAAATTTTAGCAGTGAACGTGTTAATGCTTTCTTTTGAATTAATAGGACATCTTGTATTTTACTCCGATTTCCCCATAGTATTAGTCCATATCGTATAATGGATTGAAAGTATGCAAAATACGCAGTCTGACATAGGATTCTGGAACATTACTTGCAAGGTGTCTTAATAAATAAATAACTCTTGATAATCTTGGCGTAACAAAATCAATATGTTGATTCCAAGATAAATGTTTATCAAAGTAAACCCCTAAAAACTTTACCGCATCAAAATAACCATGGTCGTCAGGATTTTTGAAGTTCCTTTTTAGGCTGAAGATAATTTTGTGCGTTTTAGATTGATTAAAAATAAACCCATTGGCATTAAACCACGTAATAGCTTCTTGGAGCGCATTCTGTGTTATATGTTCCATATCATTAATGCTACATGAAGAATTTATAAAAGTAGTATCATCAGCATATAAAAAGGTCTTAGCCTGAATATAATCTGGGAGATCATTAATTGATATTAAAAAAAGGAGTGGTCCCAAAACTGACCCCTGTGGGACACCACATTTAACTTTTAGTTATTGTGACCAGAGATCATTAACAAGTACTTTTTGCTGTCTATTGTGTAGGTACGATTTAAAAAATTTTAAGGGAGAGTTTTTAATGCCATAAAAGTTTAATTTATAGAGGTAGTAGTGACATGAAAACGCACAATTAAAGAGATAGAGTTTACAAACTTCATCTAACATTTTATGATTGGTCGGTAGCATAGTTGGTTCAATCCCAGCTTCATAAGCTAAAGGTTGTCAGTTCGATCCATATCAGAGTCATAACACATTTTGAGAAGGATCAGCTGATAACCACCGGCTGTTCATTTGTCATTGGGCTATTAATTAATGACACTTTCTAAGGAATGGTCGGCCTTAGTTTGTAACAATGACTACATTCGCTCATCTACACTCATCACACTCATTCGAAATCCATATTCGCCCATATCTTGACGATCGGCGTCTTATGAATAAATAAATGAAATTGATTATATATCCTTACCTTGGCAACTCTATGTTATTTCAGTACCATTTAATAAAAATATGTTATATTATAAGTGAAAAAAAACCTTGTGAAATATCTGGAAGGTTGAAAATTTGGCCATGTGTAGGGAGCTAGGCCAGGAATTAATGTAATATGACAGGTAGTGTTCACAAACTTGTTTGAGATGCGTTAGTTTACTAAACATAAATAGAAGAACAACAGAATTGTTGATGCCAAACATCTCCAATTGCTTTTAGAGAGAAGAAGAAGGTTAAGATGGCTATAAGTTAAGAAGTATTTATTAGTTTTAATTTTAAAAGTTCTGGGTTTATCTGCGTCTTTTTGCTTTGTTTTTAATAACATTCAAGTGTTTTATATATTATTTCCAAGTTTTTTGTAGAATTTCTTGGATGCATTAACTACCCTCTTAAACATTTTATGCATTTCTTAGAAGAACTTTTTTTTTAGTACGATATAAAATAACAAGGTGTTGACATATTAAAATTGTATCCATAAGATTCAACTATATTCCCGCTATACCTTAATACAGATATAAAATATTCAGTGAAAAAAACTAGAACTTGAATCAGTTGTGAACAAATACATCATCACTACTAGTATTAACAAGTAAACTATACTTAAAATTCTCAGAAATCTCCTTTTCAAAATTGGTTAATTGGAAATACCAATTCAAAGTGAAGGTGACAGATTTTTCATTTTATAAGACTGACTGGTTTACTAATTATGTAAAATTTAATAAAAATTTTTTATCAATAGTAAAAATATGAATGATTTTAAGTTCAAATTTACACATCAAAAGTTTAAGTTTGTTTTTTGTCATAACATTTTGTTTTTTGTCATTTATTCTAAGCGATAGTGATTGAGTAAATTTAATCCCCTAAAACATAAAATTTAATCACTATAGATCAATTGTATAAGGTTAGGTGGTAGAGAGGACTGTCTAGTCCTAACCTTAAAAATAAAGTTGTTTTTCATTTCATTTCAATTAATTGTAAAATTAATTTTTTCACACTTTTTACAGATTCTTCGAGAAAATCTAAACAAGATGATGACTCTATTTCCATAAGTGATGATGAGGTAGATACTGGTAAGTGGGCGTTTAAAACATTAATTTATAAGTTTAAGAGTACGTGGTAATTTATTAGTAATTTTTCATAAACAACTTTTAATTTACTCAAATATATTGGAGATCTTACTGCAGCAGTCCAAATTGATTATCGGTATATAAATTTCAGGCCCATAGACACATCATCAATCCTATAAGAACACAAGTATTTTAAGATACTTATAAGTTAATCTAAAGCATATTGTTGAATTTAGTTAAAATAAAAATAGTGCTTTGTTAAATTCAACAAAATTCTGTGGATAGACATGTTAATACCTTTAAATATTTAGGCTTCCGATGGTTCTTGAGACCTGAAATGGATACACTGATAATCAGATACAAAAATTGATTTTGATTGCTAAGATAAGATATTTTTATTAACCCATTGGTGACTTAATTAATTAAAAACAAAATTTTGTAAGGACAAGTACTTGAATAACAAGCTAAAAATGAGGAAGAGTGTTGCGGTGACTGGTGTTGTTGACTACACAGTCGGTATTACATTAGAAGCATCCTACTGCTATTCTGTTGTGTCGCCACATCGATTTGTAAAGTACTAGCCTGAGGCTCCTGCATTAAGAGAGAAACTGACTTTCCTCTCTTTCTACTCGTTTGAGGAAAGTGCCATTGGCATCGAGAACTTGTTGGGTCATGTAACTTCTCTTTATCTGTTCGCTAGTGCAAGGAATTAGTGGATTATTCTTCTTAGTTAAGTTTGTTGATGCCCTATCTCTCCTGGTCAGAGACAAACAGCTTATGGTACCTGCGGAAGGACGGTTCTATTGCAATTGCACCAGTCACCTTTTTGCTCCTCAACTGCGATTCAAAGTCAGGCCATGCCAACAGGAGGTGACGACTTTAACCACTAGACTAACTAGGCGCAACCTGGCATTGGCCAAAACCGGTTCAAAACAGCTAGAGCTCGTGAGCGGGAGAATTTTGTACTGCGATTTTGAAGTATATGGTTGTAGTTATTCTTTTTTCCACTAGTTCTGCTCACAACAGGTAGTGCTCTCTAGTGAAAATGTTGTCTCAATAATGTAACCGATTGTTTGGTGTGTTTATTCACTATTTAAATATTGCTAAACATAAAACGAGCACTGCTCGTAAGTCATCGCCAATGGGTTAATGTAATTACAAGCTATCAAGGCTAAAAAAATGAATGATTTTCTCAAAATAGTGGGTTATGTATACTTTTAAGTTGTAAGGCAATTAAAGTTATAAAAGGGAAAAATTTAGCACCGAATATGAGAGAAAGAGTTAAAGTTAGAGCTGGTTTTGGTATTTATTACACATTTTATATATATTTTTAAACAACTAGTCTGTTTATATGAGCAATGAAACTTTATTCAACCAGCTAAGCACCAATTGTTGGCTCAAGTAGGGATTAGCTACTGCGCCGGCATTTCTTGCTTTGCTGATACAACTGAAGAAAAACAGACGATCAAATGAGCTCTTTTAAGATTGAAAATAAATATTTTAATTATTGAGCACTTTATAATATGTTCAAATTATATAATTTACAATAAAACCAATATATTTTTAATTTTTAACTAGGCCTTTCGCCAGCAAGGCAAATGATGGCAGATGATGCCAGCTTTGCTGGCGAAAGGCCTAGTTAAAAATTAAAAATATATTGGTTTTATTGTAAATTATATAATTTGAACATATTATTAAGTGACCAATATCAACTCTCAACTTCACTATTGAGCACTTTATTCAGGCATTAAATGCTTGTATTTCCTCATTGGAAAAATTATTGCAATGAATTAAAATTGCATTTATAACAAAGGTGAGGTTCTCAATTGAAATCAAATTCTTTACACTTTGTCTATCTTAGAATTATTCAAAAACAATTGTTTGTGCCCATTTTGAGAGTTATTTGTTATTATCTTCAGTTGTTTATTGTTCTTTCTTTGGATAGTATAACAATGTAGTAAATATAATATTGTTCTAGAAATTGTGTTAGAAGTTACATAATTTAATATACTATAATTGTTTTCTATATATGTGTAATATGGCTCTTTGACACACTAACAACGATGTTTACTTTTTGGGAAATTTGTAAAGCACAAGTATTAACAGTGCCACCATAAGTTAATAGGAGGGTATGTGGGTAAATTTATCAATTAATTAATACTTGTTAAAAAACAAATTATTTTTTATAACATTAGTAATTACCAGTTTTCTGCAATAACATTTCCAGAGTTAGACAGGTGAAAATTTAAATTAAAATAATTTGTATTTTCTTTAATAAGAACTAGAACAAAAAAGCAGGTGAACATTTTTAATATTAGCAATATTGTTGGAGCACCAGTTATATGTAGTGTTGTATAACTTCCATGATCTTTTTGTTGTAGTGTTTTGTTCACGATTGAGGATTTGCATTAGTCGTGAGATTATTGATGTTTGCTTAGTATAATGAAAATGGAGCTCGATTATCAGAAATAAGTAATAAGAAGAAAAGTATAAGTTTTTGTTATAATTACTGTACCAAACTGTTATTTGTTGTTTAAGAATACAACAGTTTACAAAACAAGATGCAATTGTACAAAGAAACAACTTTCCAAAAAAACAATGACTTTTTCTTGCACGTTCAGTCCACTGCATGCTTCACCGTGTGGCATGAGGGTGTTTCCCACCCTGCTAAGCTGTTCAGGTTTTTGAGGTTTAGAGTTTTCGTGGTTCTATTGTATTGACTGACAGTTATGAAGAGTTTAGAAAAGGTTTTCATTTTTAGATGTTAAAACAAAACTGGCAAGATTGACTATTTACCTAAATCTCATCATGACTTGAATCTCAAGAAAAAATGTATTTTTAAACTTTTAAGATGTTTGAAGGTCCAAAATGTGTATAGTAGCTATAATTTATGTAGAGTAAGAGTTTCAACAGTAAAATTAATTATAGATACAATTTTTAAAATATGCACTTGTTGTATATGAAACTTTACAAACTTCTATAGTAAGAATTGTATTTTTGAAGCTGATAGTTTGACAACATTATCATGTAAATAGGAGGATATACCTTGACTTCCCATTTTTCATCCTTTGAATCTTGAGAGACCATGTTGTAGAGACCTATGTGTTGTATTTTAAATTACATGTTTTACCATACTTATATTCTGTAAAAAAATATAAAGAGGGGTTATATTTGTGCACTTTGTGCTTATATTATAATGTATTTGTGTTGTGTGATGTTCACTTGTACTATATTACATTCTTTATCATCATTTAAGAAGAGCAATTCAGTGAATCAGTTCTCATATTTGTGTCTCAGTATTATTAAAATTGTTGCACTCTAAGTATTGCTTTACTAACAGAGAAAATTTCTAAACCTTTGAAGCTAAATGAGTAATTTTATAAAAATTACCATTTAATACATTGAATACTTAAAGACTACATAATTGCACACTGTAATGGCTAACCACAAAACACTATCACTTAGTACAGTCACCTCTCCTACAAAAATGACGGGTACAGAAAACGAACTACTCTTGAATACAAAAACTGGCTCAACAAGCGGCGAGTGACACGTTTTCCAACAATAGCTAAACTTATACTAAACCAATGCATTTGAAGCAGGAGCACTATGTAAATTAACATCCGCCAGGCGTGCCACTGCTGCGCTACGTTAATTAACGTAATTCGCATTCAACGTGTTAAGTAAAAAATGAAGAATGTATTACACCAATTTGTCTTTTTTATTTTAAATATTGAAATAAAACTGTTATATATAGAAATATAATTGGTACATTAGAAGAGATAGGGCACCAGCAAACTTAACTGAGAAGACAAGTTCACTAACACCTTACAGTAGTAAACAAACAAAGACACATAACAACACAATGCCACTGGTACTTTACCTGGTTGAGATGATGTTTTTGACATCCTACCCTTACGCTCGCCAGACCACAACTGACGTGCTCCACCGGCCTGAGGAAGGTACCAGTGGCACTGAAAATGTGTGTCTTGTTATGTGTTTGTATTTGTTTACTACTAATGTGGTGGTAGTGGACTTGCCTTCTCAGGTAAGCTTGCCGATGGCCTAGCTCTCCTAATATTTCCTGGCCAAGTGCACTCTAATCTTATTTATGATAATATAGTTGGTAATACCACTTTGTTAATTGTGAATCATAAAACAAAGTTGTAAGTCAGTTGAATTGTTATAGATGACTTTTACTACACTGTGACCCCTTTCTCTGATAAAGGTAAGCGGGAGCCCCTTGCTTTGTCGCAGCACATCATTCCATTCATGATTTCCAACCTAACATATAATCAGTTTTGGTTTATGAATCAGAGTTTTATTTCTTTAATGACTTGTGTTTTTTTAGTTCTTTAATAACAATAGATTCGTTCCACTTACCCCTCACTTAATTCCAGACTTACCCCTCATGAATGAGCTTTGCCAGGGTGGAAGTGGAATTAAATAGTCATCATGCTTTACCTTATATTATGACCTTTATTTGTTAATCTCGCATGTCTTGTTTTCATAAAATTTAACCATCATTAATAACCTTTTCTTGAGGAAGCTGTTATTGTTACTGAATATTGTATTAGTATATTTGAGAGATAGGACATCAGCAAACTTACCTTAAAAGACAAGTTCACTAACATCAGAGTAGTAGTCAAAAACACAAAATAGACACAATCTCACAAATTTTCAACACCACAGGCATTTTCTTCAGGTGAGTAGAGAGAGAGAGGCACTGAAATGGCTTCCACTACTCAGCCATGATGTCCTATCTCTCTAATATACTAATTCCTGGCCTAGTGCCCTTTAACCTAACCTGAATATTGTATTAATCTGTTTATCGTTTTGTTTTATTTAAATAATTTGTTAACATGTTTTAATCAAACAATGTGTTAAAACTGTGATTAACTGAAGGTACAAATTACATAAATTATAACCTCAAAGAGATTAAGCAGAATTTCATTGGGTATTATATTATTTTAATTTAGCCAAAAGAAAGTCCGGCAAATTGTGCAGGAGTTTTTGGTCTTTGTAGGTTAGCTCTGTTATACTCTGTGGTTAGCTGTCTTGACAATGTTTTTATGAATTATTATTTATTGTAATAACATTTATAAATCTATAAGTGTAATATTACCAAATACCTTTTTCCTATCATATTGAGGGTGTAGTTAGACAGGCTATTTCTTTATTCAATAGGCCTAATGGTTTTACATTAAAACATATGATAGAAAAATAGTTTATGAGATTTTGCGGTAATGATTTGTATAAGCTGCTGTTACCTGAAGCATTGTTCAACATCTTATATCTGATGATCTGTTTCTTATAATTGGATAGGTTTGTATGCTGTAAGTAAATTTCTCAATGGAAGGTCTAGTTTGTGCTGTTTTTAAATCTAATTGTTGATTGTGTAAAAAGTTATAAGTTTTAAATACAAGTAAGAGCAGGCAGGTTTCTTAATATTAGTAATAATTTATATACTACTAGTGATTTCAAAAAAGTAAAATAGCATAGTATCCCAGAGTACTGTAACTAAAATAAACAAAAAAATAGTCTTGAAGGGCATGATGCTCAGCAAAATCTAGATAAGGTATAAAAGTGCAATAAAAAAATTCTAAATTAGCCTATAAAGTACAGTTTTTGAAACTAGTAATAGACTACTGTCAGATAGCTCAAGACATTTAGTCCTTAATTGATTTTTTTTTTGTGATTAAAATATTAAGTAAGCCTTAGTGCAGTAAAACCTTTCTGGCCTAATATCTGGCCTAATATGGCACCAGGATAGGCTGGATGAATTCTAAGCCGGATATGGAATTATTATAAGTAAGACATCATTTTATCATCGCAAATGCATTGCAGGTATTGCAGTTACTTTTTGAAGGCACTACACATAGCTAATAAATAGTTTTTTTTTAAATAAGTTTAAAGATCGTCTTATTTTACCAGGCGAAGTGGTAGAGAGGGCTAAGAAGCCCTCTCTACCACTTAACCTGGGGACCAGCGGCTTAAGGGTGACTTCCGAACCACCAACAGTGACCGGGCAGGCAAGCTGCATGCAAGGATGAGATTGCTCAAATGGTCACCCATCCAAGAGACAGCCACGCTCGATGTTGCTTGACTTCGTTATCTTATGATAACGTCGGAAACCTCCAGTCAAGGCCACTGGACCGGATTTTAAAATGCTGAGTTTGAATTTTTCCCAAGAAATATTCTGTAACGAGTTTATAAAGTGGCAGACATACATACCAAGTTGTACAAAACTTGTACTAATGCATTAAAATGATGAAGCAATAGCAACAGCAAGGTAATTTTTTTTCCTAAAATAGTGCTGGTAACGGAAAAACTACTTTACGCTCCTTGCCCCCCCTTTTTACCCCACTTGTTGAAGAATTTAAATTCCTTTGTTTTCATCGCAGGGTTATCAGATGTTCAGAATATCAGGGCAGACATGACAGGTTTATTGTAATTATAAAAATTAAAATTATTTTTACAACTTTAATCATCATATTAATAAAGAGACTTTTAATTAATATTATAGTGAGGAAATTCTTATGTAATTTTGCAGTTCGCAAACCACAGACATTCAATGCTAATATCACGGAAAGTGAAGAACATGAATCAAAGTACCCCTCAGTACGAGACCTCTATGGGCAAGATGAGCAAGTTTACATCATGGATGCAAAAACCCATGGAAATATTGGGAGATACTTAAATGTGAGTAAATACGGTAGAATAGTGTATTTAAGAGGTACATACTAGCGTATTGAATAATTTTAAGCTTATTATAACCAGAGTTTAGCAATAGATATTATCACTACTAAACTGGGCTTAACAAAATAAAACTTTCAATCAAAATGTATATAATTATTTAGTGAGATAAAACCATGCATTAGTGCTTTTTAAGTAATGTACTTTTTTCAAACAATAAAATATATTTTTCAAATTTTATATCCCCAGTAATATTCTAATTTAATAATTTAGCATGCTTTGATACTAAGAGTCAAATTATTTCAAACTGCATTTAATTTTTATAATCAGTATGTTTATTTTCCTTCCTACAGTTTTGGTTTTAATAACTTTTCAGCACATGTGATTTTCAAGTTATTCCTGTGGAATAAGGGATTGAAAATTAGAAATTTCCAATAAAACTATGGTGAGGTCCTGCATCCTACCCCGTACAGAAACATTTTGTAATCAGCTACCAAAAACAGTCTTATTTTAGAATCATGTCCACTTATCATTGAACCAGTAATGTCTACTGTTCCTCAACAGATAGTTGAGTGTATAGAGTGTGGGAGAACTAGGTTTAGATGATATTAATGCTTGATCTAAATAAAATAATCCTTTTCTCTTAAATTAACTGCTGAGGGAATCTTTGAAAATGGCAATTTGTAAAAGTATAGAAAGAATGGATACTTGGAACTTATTGTCAATACAATAACACTGCTCGCTGAACTGTAAAAATAATTCTGGCTGAATTTGTAGAGTTAAAAAATTATAAACCCTAAAGGGACTGTTATCTCCCTGAAGTGTTTTGAGAACTGTTATTTTTGACATATTTTACTGAAAAAGATAATCAGGATGACAGTTACCTTCAGTATTGTTGCAATGAGGCCAAATAAATTTATATTCCACAAAACCATTCCTAATACAATGTATTAGTAAATTAGAGAGATAGGACATCAGCAAACTTACCTTAAAAGACAAGTTCACTAACACCAGAGTAGTAGTCACAAACACAAAATAAACACAATCTCACAAATTTTCAACACCACAGGCATTTTCTTCAGGTGAGTAGAGAGAGAGAGAGAGAGAGAGACTGAAATGGCTTCCACTATTGCTGGGTAGGTGGCTGTGGTGGGGGGTGTACATCCATAGAGCAACACTCAGGTATAGATGCAGTAATTCAGTTAGTTTATGTATATGAAGTTTGCTGATGGGGAAGGGGTTGAAGGGAAGTGATCTTTCTTATGTTCAGATTAGGTGGGTCACGGGATTTTGTTATCCATTGGTGTCCATCCTTCGACTGAGAAGCCATTTCAGTCTCTCTCTCTCTCTCTCTCTCTCTCTCTCTCTCTCTCTCTCTCTCTCTCTCTCTCTCTCTCTCTCTCTCTCTCTCTCTCTCTCTCTCTCTCTCTCTCTCTCTCTCTCTCTCTCTCTCTCTCTCTCTCTCTCTCTCTCTCTCTCTCTCTCTCTCTCTCTCTCTCTCTCTCTCTCTCTCTCTCTCTCTCTCTCTCTCTCTCTCTCTCTCTCTCTCTCTCTCTCTCTCTCTCTCTCTCTCTCTCTCTCTCTCTCTCTCTCTCTCTCTCTCTCTCTCTCTCTCTCTCTCTCTCTCTCTCTCTCTCTCTCTCTCTCTCTCTCTCTCTCTCTCTCTCTCTCTCTCTCTCTCTCTCTCTCTCTCTCTCTCTCTCTCTCTCTCTCTCTCTCTCTCTCTCTCTCCCTCCCTCCCTCCCTCCCTCCCTCCCTCCCTCCCTCCCTCCCTCCCTCCCTCCCTCCCTCCCTCCCTCCCTCCCTCCCTCCCTCTCCCCCCCTCTCTCTCTCCCTCCCTCTCTCTCTCTCCCTCTCTCTCTCTCTCTCTTCACCTGAAGAAAATGCATGCGGTGTTGAACATTTGTGAGATTGTGTCTATTTTGTGTTTGTGACTACTACTCTGGTGTTAGTGAACTTGTCTTGTAAGGTAAGTTTGCTGATGTCCTATCTCTCTAATATATTAATTCCTGGCCTAGTGCCCTTTAACCTAAGCTAATACAATGTATAGGAGTGTAACCCTTAAAAGTACCTAACATTGTATGTATATTTCATGCATGTTGTAGATTTGTTATATATTAAAAGCATCAAAATCTAACATATTGGTAAGTTACTTAATACTAATGTATTTGTAATTATTATTTGTTTTGACCTTTAATTAATTAAACAAAAAAACCATGTTATCTTTGATTATTTAAAACAAAGTTGATTTTGTATGTATAAGAGATAGAATATTAAAAAAAATAAAGGGTAGTTTTTTGTTGAATGTTAACTTAAGTTTCATTTTCCATTGAATCTACACTTACAAATACTGGTAGAGATAAATTTCAAATCTTTATTGCGTTTTAGCAGAAATTAAAATAAATTCTCTATCATCACATATAACAAAATTGATCACGTTATTCAACCGATTGACTTCAGGTAATGATCCTTCATTTCAATTGCTTCAATGAAGTGATTTTTATTATCTTGGATCTTGAATATGATTTTGAGGTTGTTTTATTTGTGTATGTCAATTGCCAATTTTATAAGCAAATTTGTTTGAGGGGATATGTTTGAACTCTTCCTGTATCTTTGCCAATTTGTGCTTTGAAGTCCTGTAGTAGGATTATGGCGTCTTCTCTGGGGGTTTTGTAAAGTTCCAGGTGTAATTTTTCCAATAGATCTCTACTGTTTCAATTGCTTGTTTGCTGTCTCCATTTGTGAGTGCTTGTTCATTGATTAGTGTGTACCATTTGTTGGTGAATTTGATTCGGATGATCATCAATTTCTTGTTGATGGAATTTATACCTCTCACAAAATCTAAAATTTTTTTGTCTACTTCAAAGTCAATTTCGAATAATGATGCTCCTGTACAATCTCTTCTGTTTGTCCAGTTTTTTTTGAAAATTCATCGCTCTGAGTGTTTTACTTTATTTTTCATACCGCAAGATTTTGGAACTTGAGTTTGGTGAGTTCTGTTGTGAGGTTGTTTAGTTTTCGTGTTTTATAAGTGTCTGAATGCTTAATTTATTTTTTAATGTGTTTGTTTTGCATGGGATTTTGCTGGTTTCTCCTATCTCTCTCTTGTATAGGTCCAGGTTCCCCAGAATCTAAATGCCTAGTTGCTGTCTTTTACAGGCTGTTCACTCACCTGGGGTAGTTTTTAATTATTTTTACGATTCATGTTTAGTTGTAATTGATATCTGGTTACTTGATAGTGTAGGACCAGAGATTTTTAGTCATTGGAACATAAAAACAGCTGAACCAAGTACGTGAACAGATGCTGTCCAGTAGACACCATATGCTGATCAGGCGCTAGTGGATTTGTATTGTTCTTGATCTGCCTTGGTATTTGATTTTCCAAGTATCATCCAAAACTGGGGAACGTATCCATATCCACCACATTTGGAAGTTTCCAATGGAGGATCCAACAAGTCTTGCATGACATCCCTACTTATAAAAGATTTAATACATGAAGCATGTATATAAAAATAAATTTCACTTTATAGGCTACCACATAATTAATCATAGAAAAACAAAATGGTAGATGTATAGGAACTTAAGTGTTACATTATTTTAATTTGTTTTAATTATGTATAATCAATGAATTTGTATAAAGTGTTATAAGTAATCTTTAAGTTTAAGCTATAACAATATTTTTTCTTACTTTGTTCTCTTCTACAAGTGGAACTCACCACACCAAAGCTACCCCAGTTTGTCAACATCGCTCTGACCTGCACATGTGATTGTTTTAGCATTCCTGCAGCCCAAACGTGTTTGTTCAAAATGTATTTGTGGACACACATGACTTGCGGTTTCCATGGGTTGCATTCTTTGCCAACCAGTACGTTCCAGCCGGTACAGAGCTGACGTGGGACTACAACTATGATGTGGGCAGTGTCCCAGGCAAGGTCATGTTATGCTATTGTGGAAGCCCCAACTGTCGAGGACGTCTCTTGTAAAACTTGTAAGAAGGCAGGCTGAAAATAATATTGGTGCAGAATTATCTCAATTTCTGCAAATATGCATTAATTTAGATATCATATAATGCATCTATCAATATTGTATTTAGCATATAAATGATGTTTGTATGAATTTATGTAAATAGAAACAATTGTATAAATTGATCTCAACTTTTTTAAGTTAGTGAAAATATAGAATGTATATTTATAGTGTTATTCAATTTACCAGTAACGCCAAGTTTCGTTTTAATTTTTTAGTTAAGTAACCTCTTAATTTATAAATTGTAATTTAATCTGTTTTAGTAATTAAGATCATATTAAATATCATTCAGTCATAAAACTATGCCCAAGTGGACAATGACAACAGTATAACTTAAATCTAGCGGCACATTACATTTCAGATTGTTCAGTGATATGGTTGGAATTACACAACAAGACATGGGCAAGAAGTGACATCAAGACAAACATAAAGTAATTGCTGCCATGACGTACTTTGGGTGGGTATGTATGGAAATAGGTTCTTCCAGTGATCTCGGTATGGTATCATGGAGAGGTCATGTGAAAGGAGTGGTGAGGTGTGACATAACCACTTGTACACTTCGTCATAGCACAGGGGATTTGATCTTCCATCATGGTCCGAATAAAATGTATATTGACGACAATTTAACTAAGCTGATAGATTTCATGTAGTGTTCACATTAATCTAATTGAATAGAAAAAATGTAATTTATCAGCTTAGTTCATAAGCTCTTGACAACATTGATTTTTGCCGGCCAATGACAAACAGTCACTTTCTTAGCTAATCAACCACCTCCACCATCCGCTTACTAAAGTTGTAACATCGTTGGTCATTTCCAGTTTCAGTGATAACACTGAGGAAGTCGCATCGTCAAATGGGTGAAATATCAATGAATACGACTACAGATAAGATTCAATTTGCTTGGAAAGATCTGGATAGAAAAATAAGTTGGAGCTTGACTTTACATTATTACAATGTCATGATTCCCAAAAGTACAGTTAAGTATTGATTTTGATATCGCTTTAGGTATTTACTTATTGCATTTCAAGAAGGTCGAATGAAATTGACGTGTCCTCATGGCATCTGGAACGTATTGTGGCAGTGCATTACTAAGAATGTCTATCATACACTATACCAGGGCCGGATCTAGACAATTTTTGAGGGGGGGCAAACTAAAATTTGCCGCCCCTCCCCTCCCTTCACCCACAACAAAAAATCCCTCACAAATTAAACAAAAATGGAATAGGTAAACAAATAAATTAAGAAAAGTTGACATAGTTTTTATAAAGTATTATAATTTATACAAATATTCACACTATAAATAACAATGGTATGTAGGTAGTAGTAGTATAGACTTTAGATGCGTCACAACTTAATCTCTAATGATTACTTTACGACTCTTTTTGGACGCAAATTCTTTGATCACTTTATCAAAGCTAATGTTTGAGGCTCGCTTGTGTTCGATGGTAATAATGCTAAGATCAGTGAGTCTTTGTTGAGACATAGAACTTCTTAGGTGATTTTTGACCAACTTGAGCTTGCTGAAACTTCTTTCTCCGGTAGCAACTGATACTGGTAGTGTGAGGAATATTTTAAGTCCTGTTGTAATATTCGGGTACATTTCTTCTAGCTTGTTCTTTAAAATGAGTTCTAGTGTAGTGGAAGCACTAGACGTTTTCAAGTTATTATCTACTCCTAATGCAAAGCCTTTAAAACTTTCGATTTCAAATATCAACTCCTTTTTGTTCAAGTCTTCCTTAAACGTATCTGCCAACTCACCAGCTTTGAGTTTTAAGTCATCTAAGGTCATTTCATTAATTTGGCCGCCTTTCAAAACCCCGAACTTGTCATTGATATTCTCTAATGATTTAAATCTGGTGCTCATTTCCATGATCAACCTATCAGAAATTTGCAGTATGGATGCAATGAACAGCTCTTCAGGGGTGCGGGTTACAGCTTCATCTTCACAAAGTTCGTCATACATTGTTTTCCTTTTCCTCTTCCTTTTTTCTGTGAATTCTGGAGATATATCATTCATTTGTGCAATCAACTTTGCTTCAGAAAGTGCTTCAGACGGTGAATACTCTCGTGAAGTTTTCAGAAACTGACAAAGTCCTAGAATGTTTCTGGAAGCCTGGTCAACTGTTAAGTCTTCTCTTTGTAGAAACTTATTAACACCATCAATCTTTTTCAGTTGTGAATACCAAAAACAACACAAAACAATAAATTCAAAAGTTTTCAACTTGTTAAGCAAAGATTTAGATTCTGATTTTGAGTCAGATGATGAGAAAGGGTGATCTAGGATTTCTTCAAGTGCCTCTATGACTTTGCCAAAGTGTTTGTACACAGCTTCAACAGCCTCGATTCTCACAGACCATCTTGTTTTGCTTTGTGATTTTAGAGTTGTCGGTACATGCTTCATTAGAATTTCCCATCGCGAAGTGGAAGCAACAAAAAAATTTTACAAACTCCCCAAAGTTCCAAAAAAGCTTTGTGCTTCAACTGAAGCGTCTGCTGCATGCACTCCTACCAGATTCAACGAATGGGCTACACAGGGCACGAAATTGGCTAGTTCATTTTTCTCTAGAATTCTAGCCTGTACCCCTTTGTACTTCCCAGCCATGTTGGCTCCATTATCATAGGACTGTCCTCTACAATTTTTTATATCAAGCCCATCTTTTTCAACTTTTTCAAGAATTTCTTGTGTAAGTGCTTCGCCTGTTTTGTTGCTTACTGTAAAAAAATCCAAAAAACTTTCTTCAACCTCTGAGCTGTTTGGTTTGACATATCGAAGGATTTCAGTCATTTGTTCATTGTGACTGATATCAGGAGTGCAGTCAAATATCAATGAATAATACTTGGCATTGTTAATGTCCTTGACGATATCTGTTCTGATTTCGGTTGCTATAATATTTAGAAATTCATCCTGTATTTGATGTGAAAAGTAGGAAACCTGACCTTTCTTATGTCGCTCAATATGTTGACAAAGATGCACATTGTACCTCGAAATAAGGACAATGGTGTTTAAAAAAGATCCACTATCTGGAGCACTAAAATCTTTAGTTTCATGTGTTCCTCTAAAAGATTTGCCTTGTTTAGCTAGGAACAAGATAGCATCAACTATGCTGTGCAAGACAGATTTCCAATGAGATATTTCTTTGTTTATTTGGTCTTGCAATTTTTTGTCAATACCCCCTTTCCCTGGTAAAAGAGTAGCCTCTAGAGCCCTCCATTGGCCAAAGCAGTTTTGATGGTATGGTGCAGTGTCATGATCAGGTATTTTGTCACTTAGTTTCTTCCATGAAACAAATCCTTCATTTTTGCAAAGGGAAGATAACTTAGCTTCTGTTAATGGTATTGTATTAGAAAACAACCTACATGGAATACAGTATAAAACATGAGTCTCACTGTAACCTAACCACGACCTTTTAACTTTAGTTCCATTTCCTAACTTTCTTGTAAACCAGCCTTTTGTCAGGGTTCGGCCTTCTCGTAAGCTTTTAAAAAGGTCAGGTTCGTATTCATTTTCCGCTCTCATTTTTACAATATAGCACCTTTGAGAATCAGAAATTGTTTCTGGCCAGGTGCCAGGGTCGTTGAAATTAAAATCAAACTCATATGTAGTTTTAGAAGCCGACGGGGACGAGTCTTGATTATGACCAGAGTTAGAGTTAGATGTCTCAGGATCAGGAAGTGAAGGTGACGGTGACATTCCATCTTCATGATTTAACTTTTCTTCATCAACTGAACTGGACTCAGAAGCGGCGACAGTAGCATTTGTAGTACTGGGCCCAAACGAGGGTTCATTATCATCTGAAACAAATATAATTCACGTCATTTGTGCTAAAAAATATCAGAGTTTAGAGTTAAGCTGAAAATGAGCGGCTAGAGGGAGTATAGTAAAAGGTTAAAACAAAATAAATAGATTTTCTTTGAAACTATCTGTTTCAATGATATTTGTATTCAAAGATTTCTAATGGCTGCCATTTTGTTTTTAAAGAAATAAAAACAATGATATTTTTTCCTGATTTTACTTTTATTATCTTAACCTGTATACCCAATTTCAATTTCATACGTTGAAGGATTTCAAAACAAAACTAAAAAGTTTTCTGTGAAAAATAGAAAATGGCGACTAGTGGCTAAACTAAGTCAAAATTGTAAATTAAAAGTCATTTTTTAAAATAAATTCCACAAATTTTAATTTATATAAGAGCGCTTTCGCCGGTTAAGGCATCTTCAGTTGTAATACATTATATACAGAAAACATATGTGAATAAAAATAACAAAAAAATTTTTATTTTTTTAATTTATTAAGCTCAATCTTACATTAAAAACTCTGAAGATTTTATTACCAAAATCAAAGAAGTTACATCCAGTGACATTATGGTTAGTTATGACGTCAATAGTCTATTTACAAATGTACCTGTCCCTGAAGCATTAAATTTGATTAAAACACTCCTTAAAAATGACAATAGTCTTAAAACAAGAACAAACCTCTCTGTCGATTGCATAATGGAACTACTCACTGTATGTGTTAACCATAATTATTTTCAAATAGAAACAAAATTTTACAATTAAGTTTGAGGTCTACCTCTGGGTGGTGTACTCAGTCCTATAATTAGTAATATTTTTATGGATCATTTTGAAAACATTGTTTTTGAAGATTGGAAAAATATGAAACCCAAAATTTGGTTGAGGTATATTGATGATATCTTTTGTGTTTGGGAAGAAAATTTGAACATACAGAATGAATTTTTAACATATATAAATAAAATAAGACCGACAATAAAATTCACTATTGAAAATGAAGTTAATGGAGAAATTCCTTTTCTGGACGTTTTAATTACTAAGACAAATGATAACAAAATTAAGACTTCTCTTTTTCACAAAAAAACTTTCAGTGGACAGTATCTAAATTATAATTCAAACCATCCTCAACATGTTAAAATTGGTCTTATACAAAGTTTATTTAAAAGGATTGATACATTAGTCACAGATAAGAAAGACAAAATACTTGAAGAAAAAGATACTACAGATCTGTTGATTAAAAATGATTATCCTAGAGAAATTATTGAAAAAGCAAAAAGAAAAAACAAAAGCTTTATTACAAATAAAAATTATGAACAACAGACACCTCTAACAACAGTTACGATTCCATATGTCAAAGGAATATCTGAAAAAATTCGTAAAGTTAATTCAAAATTTAACATCAGAACTGTATTTAATTCGTCCAACAATCTAAGAAGCCATTTAACTAAATTAAAACCAAAAAATAAACAACAAGAAACAAAGAATGTAATATATAAAATTGATTGTGATTGCAATAAAACGTATATAGGTCAAACTTCAAGACCAATTTCAAAAAGAATAAACAAGCACATTTACAATTATAAAAAAGAAAATACAGAAAAATCAAAATTAGTTGAACATGCTATTAATGAAAAACATGATATCAATTTTAATTCTACAAGTATAATTTTAAAAGAACCTTTATGGACCAAGAGAAACCAAATTGAAAGTGCATGTATGGCAGTTTTGAAAGATGAATGTATTTCCCAACCGTCTCTAAATTTTAGTAACATATTTTTACCTTTAATTAAAGAAGAAATATCATCGAAAATTGAAAACTCTAAGCCATATTTTAATTCATAATAATTCTTATCAAACTTAGCCACTTAAATTTAATTTAACTAGTATTTAATGTTTTACATGTGATTTTTTTGTTATTTTTATTCACATATGTTTTCTGTATATAATGTATTACAACTGAAGATGCCTTAACCGGCGAAAGCGCTCTTATATAAATTAAAATTTGTGGAATTTATTTTAAAAAATGACTTAATTTACAACCAAAACAATTCCATCAAGCATATACAGCAGAAAAATAAGTCAAAATTGTCCATATAAACCGAAAGTGTATAGCCAACCCCGCATTTTGTAACAAACCATTGGTACTTGCTTATTTGTTCAAACTTGTATTATAAAACTAAACCAAATTATTTTAAAACTAAATCACCAAGTTTTACCATAAAATAAAATTATATACGATTTTAGATCCAAGTACATGTGAGCCAAATTTTATAAAATCAAATAGGTCAATGATTTCAGCCATTGTTGTGTTCTCAGAGAGACTAACAAAAGTGTTTTATATTTTTTCTAAGAAAAATAATCAAACTAAATATAAGTTTTAAAATTTTAAAGAAAAAATTTAATTATTGCAGTTTTAGTTTTTGAAATTTATTTAACATAAAATAGTTTATACGTGTTAATAATATCAAAAATGAAACATTTATATCAAACAAAAATTTATAATATTTAAGTTATTTTTTTCACCATTATATTGTATAAACTACTGGTTATGTTATGTTACAAAGTTACCAGAGTAAGAGTATTATTTATATAAAAGACTAAAAACTGTACCCTTTAATGTAAACAACAGAACCATTGAACATTACAATGAGTTTTGAGTTTGTTATACTTACCATTTTTTGCAGTTGCAGTGTTTTTATAAAACAGGTCAATTTTCCGTGTCTTTGATAATACATTGTCTTGCCTCTTCTTCTTTTCTTTAGCTGATTTTTTGTACTGTGCTCCACTAAGCCTTTTTCGACCATCCATGTTATATTAAACAACAAGGCAACAGTAAAAAGAAGTAAACATTACATTATTACCAGTGCGATAACAGATGATAATTAAGCATGTAGAAGGAAAAAACTAGACGACAGCAGAAAACACGGAACACAGTAGTTGCACTACGCAACGCAACAAAAGACGCAGTGAGGCAGGGCGGCATGGCGCCTTGACTGGGATGGCGATCAGCTGAAATTGTAAACAAACTTTGCTGTGCTGCTAACTATGCTATTAGGGCTCTCAGTGTTTTCTACTCCGTTGCAATTATTATATTGATTGCTATTGTAAAATTATTGTTTGTTTATTACGTTATGCAGTTTTGAAATTACTTAATTGACGTTCCTTTATGATGTTTGGCTCATTAAAAACTTTTACAAACTGTATTAAACAAATTTTCTGCAACCAGAATTTGCCGCCCCTCAACCCTGCCGCCCGGGGCAACCGCCCCCTCTGCCCCCCCCTTGTTCCGGCCCTACACTATACACAGGCTTTTATTTTGCCTTTGTGAATATTTTAGCTAATTTTTAGATAAACACTTGAAACATATTATGCTTTTTACATATACAGGGTGTCCCAAAAGTCCCAACTCCCCTGTAACTTTTGAACGGAATGAAACAAACCAATATCCTTTGGGGAATAGTTATGTATTAACTAATGATGATTTTTGCGCTATATGAGAACTTAACTCCTCAACCCAACTAAACTAAATATTATTATGAATACTTGGTATCCCTATGACAAAAAATGTAATGCTTTCTGTGATTCACCCAAGTAAAGAAGACATCTTTCTGTTTCTGACACTTAATTTGACTACTTTTATGAATAATTATATGTAAGTTCATAAGTTCTATATAGGTATACACAAGGTGTCCCAAAAGTCCCCACTGTATTTTTGAACATAATGAAACAAACCAATATCCTTTGGGGGATAGTTATGTACACTGAATAATGCTGATTTTTGCACTATATGAGAATTTAACTTCTCAACCCAAAATGCCAGATTGGGTGGGCAAGTCCACAATTTCAAATGCAAACCCCAATCAAGTGATATCTCATTTTAAATGTCTTTATAAAAGAAGAACAATGCCACAAACTAGAGGTCTCTATCTCAATCCAGTATGAAACAACAACCTGTTAAAATTTAAACTAAAAATAACATTTAAAATCAATTAAAAAAACTTAAATTAAAGAATTAAATCAGGAATAAGGTTATTTAAAGATTTTAAGTTTAATTATTTTAGGTTAAGAATAAGTCTGAACAGATGAGTTAACAAAACCATTGGTTTTTTAGCATAGCTTTTTAATAAACCTTCGACATGCTCTAGTTTTGTACTGGATTGAAATAGAGACTTCTAGTTTGTGGCATTGTTCTTCTTTTATAAAGACCTTTAAAATGAGATATCACTTGATTGGGGTTTGCATTTGAAATTGTGGACTTGCCCACCCAATATGGCATTTTGGGTTGAGAAGTTAAATTCTCATATAGTGCAAAAATCAGCATTACTCAGTACATAACTATCCCCCAAAGGATATTGGTTTGTTTCATTATGTTCAAAAATACAGTGGGGACTTTTGGGACACCTTGTGTATACATATATAAAACTTATGAACTTACATATAATTATTCATAAAAGTAGTCAAATTAAGTGTCAGAAACAGAAAGATGTCTTCTTTACTTGGGTGAATCACAGAAAGCATTACATTTTTTGTCATAGGGATACCAAGTATTCATAATAATATTTAGTTTAGAGAATCTACCTGATGGTATTCTTATATATGAGACGCCGACACAACGTTGTGCGTATTTTAAGGCGAATATGAATGATGATATTAGTTTAGTCTGGTTACTGAGTTCAACAGTTCCTCAAACAGGCCAATTTATTAATAGCCCAACAGCCAGGGCAACTAAGGGATGTACAACTTTACATGAAATCCGAAACCTCTCTGGTCTAAACCGATATTTGTAATGGATCTAGAATGTATTCTTCTAACCCACCTGTAGTCTGTAAGTGTTTAATTATGTTAAGCTGCACTATGTGTCTTGTGGCTTTCATCACTTTGGCAGCATTCTTGTATTTTGATGATACTGCATAGGTGTACTTGCTAAAACAGGTAAGGATGTATTTATAGCCTCTATTGAACCAAGTATTATGACCAAGTCTACCTGATAACAGTCTTTGATAACCATTGTGACAAGAATCATCTGTGTGCAGGTTCGTGAAGTTCTTTGTTGATAGTTACTCATTCGCAAATTGTTTGGGAATGATTTAATCGAATATCAAAAATCACTTATATAATGTTTAAATACAAAATTAAAATCCATTAATATATTTGTCCTTGGCTTTTTATATTTTGGGAAGTTGAGTGCAGGAGAAGAATGTCTTTAATTTACTATCCACAAGGGTGTTTTAAGTTCAGTATTACAAGCTTTGTTTGATTTTGTGATTAATTTTTTTTATTTTTGGAGTGGTGAGTTCATAAATATTGTATTTAAGAGGAAGGTCTTCCTTGGCTTGGGAGAAGGGAGATATTTTTCAAAGATTTGTTCTTGGAATATTAATTGAATGGCTTAATCTTAAACTAAGTACAAATTCTAACTAGAATTTAAGTGCACAGAAATACCGCACCCGGCGCAGAAATTACGTGCATCTGAGTTTGAAGGTTGCTTTCTAAGTAACTATGAGGCCTACAAAAAATCTAATCACACCATTGTTTTCCTCGTTTAATTGTACATTATGACGTATGCATATTTTTAAATTGTATTAAAAGTTATCGTAATTTTTATCCTAGTTGGAACAAAAAAAACCAGAATGTTAGCTAGTATTCACTTTACATCAAGCTTACATTGTTATAACTAAATGTATTGCATTTATATTTTAATACCTAGTTGATCGGAATGTTCGCTATAACTTCATAAATTTTATAATTTTAACTGTACGAGAAAAAATTACCAGTTCCCTGAGCATTGTTTTCTTGGCTTCTAGAGGTCGTAAAATTAATTACTTGATCTTGTTGTAATCCTTATGACATGTATAGTTTTGATACATTACTTTCATGTGTGTAAGTAAATAGGGTGTTTTTAAATCAATTTAAAATAACTTTAAATTGATTCAAATCGATATAACATCACTGCATGTACCTACACATAAGAAAGCAATGTATCGTAACAGTACATGTCATAAGGATTAAAACAAAACCAAGTATTTAATTTTACAACCTCTAGAAGCCAAGAAAACAATGTTTCTGGGAATTGATAAGAACTTTTGTTATTGAAAAAAATTATGAAATTTATAAAATTTAAAGAAAAAATTCCTATCAATCAGGTATTCAAACATTAATGGGTTTTTTAGTAATAACCATGTAAATGTGATGAACAGTGAAAAACTAGGTAATTAAAGTTCTGGTACTTTTTTTGTTTCAACTAGGATAAAAATTACTATAACTTTTAAATAAAATTTTAAAATGCATACGTTGTAACTACAGTTAAATGAGGAAAACAACTTTGTGATTAGATTTTTCTAACATAGTGCTCTTAGTTCCTTAGAAAACAACCTTCAAACTCGGGTTGTTTGAAAATTACATTCAAAGATAATTTCTGAGCGGACAGTTAGTTATCTTATTATGAGTAAGTTGTTTATGATAAAGTAGAAACCCAATTACATTCTTTACAAATAATTGGAGTAACATTTTATAAGCAAGCTGCTGCCATTTTGGCAAAGGAATAGTGATAGTAACCATTAATAACTTGCCAACAAATTAAATAGTTTAATCTAATTCATGAAATCAGAATTTGAAAGTGAAAGTTTTATAACTTACTCTGACCGCAGCAAATCTATGATCATTATATTTATTTCCTATGTAGAATTTTCTCTTGAATTATCAGTTGCTTCAGATGATCTGAAAACCAGCCAGGAAAATTTGATAAACCAGTTGATTCAATGGAAAGTGCTGTAACAAAGTGTATTTTATTGTGTTTGTGAACTTATCAAAGGCAGGTCACAACTGTATAAGGTTAACCAGAGAATTGGAAGTTAACCAGAGAAATTCAGCATACACTAATTTCAAGTTCTGATGGTATTTGGCTCGATTCTATAGTTTGGAGTGTATAGACCCAGTATATTAAAAGTGGAACTGAGTTCAGGATGATGGATATCTTCTAGCACAAGAGAAGTCAGTTCTTTTAGAATTACAGCATCACAAGAAGATATGGAAGTGAGGTTTAAAAGGAAAGTTTCTGATTACTGATGTGCTTTACTTGAATTAAAGAGGAAGTTGAGGCCATATTTAGAAGGCATACTTTGATTCTGCAGGGGAGGAAATAAACAAAGTACTGTACTTTGAAACTAGCAGAGATAAGTACCTTAATAGGAGAAATGGATTCAGAACCAGATGATAACAAAGAATGTCATTTTTGAATATTTGTAATTTGCTGGGAAATCCCAGAAATGATAAGGGGATGGAGATAACTTTTGGTAAGAAATACAAAATTGTGAACATTTTTTGCTTAGTCCATTTGTGCTCTGTGTTGCATGCCTTGCTGTTATAACAACTTTTTTTTTACTTTTTCATAATGTGAGGTGTTCTATTGACTGGCTAATTAATTGTGAGGTCATGTCTACCTCTTCCTTTTTTTTAAATAGCTGTTTGCAAAGATCACCAAGATACTTGAGCTACTAGGCAATTTTACCAGAGATTTTGAAGATAGATATATCAATTAGCTGATCTAAAAGTACTTTTTAAAGAAATGTCAACAGAGTCTTAAAAGAAGTTCTGCAGACGACAGTATAGACCACAGGAGACCTGTTTTCAAGGTGAATACGACAGGTGGCACGCTAAAATGTTTGCTTTAAACCCTCAAGAACAATACAAATAACAATAATTGAAGTAATATCCATCTTAAAAAGTTGTGGAAAATTTGTTATTAACAAAAATGTAAAATAAATCGAAAAATAAATTTTTTGTCTATTCTCTTATATAACTGCATGTACTGGCTTTGCAGAAAAGTTGAAGAGAGAAAAAAGTTTTGTAATTAAACTTTGGGGATAATGTATAGTTGGTTAGAACACTCGACATTAATTACGCTTGTTACAAAAAAACTAACTTTTTTTTAAAAAACCCGAAAAAGACACTATTTGGAAAATTATTCTCAAGCATATTTATCTGAGGACCTTTGTATTTCCAGAAAAAACTTCATACTATAATTTGAAAAAACCACCAAATATCGTTTGATAGTTTTTTCATGATAATTTTGCAATATAATTAGCTCTTACTAACAAATTCTAGGTCTTTGGGGTTCGATCATGTCACTGGGCTATGTACAAACATTGCCGACGTTTCGGCCACTTTACAGTAAGACATCCTCAGGGCGAGACGATCACTGTATCAGAACTCGACTGGCAGGGACAGTGTCGTGAAGGTGTAGCAGGGAGCTATGGCTGTTCGAAGTTTTCCATAAAGTAAAGCCCTGGACTCTGTAGATCTAAAACCTAAGTTATTTTTACGTTTTGTGGATGATACATTTGTGGTTTGGCCAAATTTGTTGACACGTTTTGGGTCAATTTTATCAATACATACATTCTATCAATCCTAAAATTCAGTTTACAATGGAAATTGAAGAAGACAGGACGTTACCTTTTCTCGTTGTTTTAGTAATTAGGAAACCGGATGGAAGCTTAGGTCACACTGTATACAGAAAGAAAACTCACACGAATCTTTACCTACATGCGGAGTCTCATCATCTTCTACAAAGGCTACAGTTCTAAATACCTTAAACCAGTCGCGCATTTCACATTTCAGACTCAGAACATATTAAAGCAGAAAATTTTAATTTATTGAAAATCGTGTAAAACATTTGATAATGGAGATGTGTTGAGCTTGTCACAACTGAAGGCCAGAACTTGGGTGATGGTGACATTGACTGGTTCAGATCTAATGGCAACTCACTTTAATCTGGCATTGCACTATGCAATAAGCAAGATTTACATAATAGGAAATATATTCTAACAGATGAGACAATGTGGAGCATTGATAACAATGTGATGGTAACTAAGAATGTCAACCCAAATCACAGGTATTCGTTGAATTGTATGGACTTATTTCAAAAACCTACTCTTTCCAACACCTTAGAGATGGTGCTTAACAAGGCCACTTGTCGGTAGTTACTATTATCATAGACCTTCTGTTGTACATCTCTCTACTCTATAATTATATATTATAATTATATATTATATAATTATAATTATATATTATTCTATTATGCCTCTATATTAATAGAGGCATAATAGAAGGTCTATGCTAATATCACATTTATTTCCTTTTTTTGAAGATAGGAATAATTTTTGAGGTTTCGTATGTGTTTGGAAAAACGCCCGATGAAAGAGAGAAAATAGAGAGAAGTGAGAAGGCCAAGAAGTTAAATGAAATTGTTTATTGTCCATAACATGTATATATGAATGAACGTGGTCATATCTTAAGTCTAGGGTTTTATTTATAATGAAATACAAAATTACTAATATCTAAATACATACATAAGAGGAAATCAGTAAGGTCTATAGTTCAATTTACAATACTTCAAGATTAGAATAGTTAGTACATTATTTAACGCTCATTTATTTATAGAAAGATCTCTATCTCAATAAAAACTTTTAAACACACTTGAAATACACATCATATAGTATATTTCATAACAAGAGTGGAAAGTGGGGTTTTGCATGTTCGAGACCATATGTTTGAAGTGCGAGACTTGTCGAGCACTTCGAATGGTCGAGAACATACAAAACACTTTCATTCGAGTTTTGAACGATACTTTTCACTACACTACGGAATAAAAACAGGTGTTGTTGACTGTGGAAAATTTTCGGTTGTAAACAATGTTACTTTCGGTAGTAAACAATAGACAGCTGTTGAAAATATGATGTTTCGCAGGTTGTAAACACATAACGAAAACAGCTAAACTCATAGTAGTGTAGTGAATACACATAACGAAAACAGCTAAACTCATAGTAGTGTAGTGAAAAACTAATTTCATTACAACTAAATAATACAAATTCTTATAGCCTACTTGATAAATTAATCGTCAAAGATAGAGCATAGGTTTCATAATATGAGAAACCCTGAGCTTTGTTAAACAAAATTTCCACCATTTTTCAACAGCTTCTAATCATATTTACAACCTCCGCAATAACCACATGATTAACATTCCGTCTCATTCTACTTCTTTTTTTAAACGTAACCTTCTATATAATGGAGTCAAACTCTTCGATAGCTTACCAACTGCACTGAGGATGGAGTCCGATAGCACTAAGTTCCGGCGACAGATAAAAACATACCTCATTGATAAATGCCATTGCAGCGTCAAGGAATATGTGGCTGGCGGTCATGTAAAATAGTTCCGACATTCTTGATTTAAAGGTAAATAAGTGTTATGTATTTTTAGTTTTCTTATTTTGTAAATATTTTTAAATACAAATATTGGGTATAATTAATACTGACTTTGTAAAATTATTTAGATATATACTCAATGTATAATATTGACTTGCCAAATGCAAGATATATTGTCAATTGTGCCCAATAAATGATTGATTGATTGAATAATGTATTGATATTTGATTGTTCTGTTAATAATTTAAGTATGTCTTTTTAATTATTACATCAATAGAATAGAATAATTTTTTATTGCATGGACATTTACAGTAAGTGTATCGCAATCGTCAGACTTCTCTCACGAAGTAAAAGGCTTCAGAAATGAGAACCCTTTTTAACCATTCCTTGAAACCCTTTGGCTCAATATGGCTTTTGTATTCTATCGGAAATTTATTGACCAAGCGAGCTCCTGCTAGTGAGGGAAGGTGCTCGTAGGTTACTGTTCTATGTTGTGCGATTCTATAATTTTCTCTTTGTCTGGTTGGATAATTATGTATTTCACTGCCTCTGGTGAGGACACACTTGAAAATACAATGATGCAGCCTCTAAAATATAAATGCAAGGCAATGTCAATAGGTTTAACGACTAATAATTATTTCCCATCCATGCGAATTTTTATTTTTACACTCAATTAGCGATCCCGGTCGTGTGCGATCCCAAAGGTTTCGAAGTCTAGAGAGGCATAGAAATCATGACAATTGTAACTTTTAAACTTGTTAACATTAACTTTAAAGCATTAATCTCTTGATAATTTTAATGCTTTTTATTTGAATCAATCTGTAGATGTAATCGAATGTATAATGTATGAAAACCAAAACATCATTTCTTATGATACCATAAGCCATCTTCATTGTGAAGACTCTAAAGCCAAATGACAGCTGATGTCGAGTAGTTTGTTGATTGGCATTAATTAAATTTCAACGAGTCTGAACAGCTGTCATGCTAGTTTTTTTCATGTTGTCGTCTACCTTCAGAACAATTCAGCTGCTGGCTGCTGACGGCTAACAGTAGCAAACTAATTTTAATTTATACGGAACCAGATTAAAATACAAACAGAAATGCATACTCATTCAGCAAAACTTACATTGTACATAGTTAATCAGTAAATTTATTCAGCCATAAGAACTGAAGAAGTTCATACTATTACTTTAAGCCATATAAAATGAGTAATCCTGACAATGATTTCTTGAATACAAAAATTGACGAGAAGATTACTAAAGACAGTGTAGGCCTACCCAGAGAGACCATTGTAAGTACAGTATTGAAAAGCATATTTTCTAAAATGTAGGTCTAGTAAAATATTTGGTGATAGGCTATGATGTACCTTCTATTCACCTCAGAAAAATACAAATTTTGTGTTTCAAAATTTATCTCAAAACAACTCAAACTTCTTGACTGCATTTAATTGATAATATACATTACTTGAAATTTGTCAATAAGTTTGTTAGTTTACGTAACTAAAATATTACTACATCTATATAAAAACCTACAGGTTACTATCTACCTAACAATACTCCCGAACACTATCGAAGGCCCTGTCCGGAAGATAGTTTTTACTCTCTGTTCAAATGACTTAGCCACAACTGTTCCATCTTATTGATTCAGGAAATGTGTTAATGAGTTAAATTCCTGTATAGGTTAGGTGTCTCTCGAAAAATGATGTTATGTGTTTCCGAATGGCGATTTTACATTTATTTCAAAAATTAGGGCTATGGGTTGTTGAACTAGAAAAGGTTTGGGTGTGCTTCTTAACCCTCCCACTATTGCACTAACATACCTAAAATGTTACATTGTTTTTTAAGGTTCTGTAAGTTTTTATGCAAAAAGCACTGTAAAATATAAATTTAGCAATAGATGATACTTATTATTTACCATTTTCTTCACAATAACATGCTCTGTAATAAAAAAAAATAAGTTTAATTCTTACCTCTGATGATGTTTTAAGTTATCGGAGCAACAATTACAAAAATGATGGATAAAAATAGTATTTTATGAGTTCTGGCTCAGCACAATTTTTTTTAATATGAAAAAATATAAGATAGCAAAGTTGTTTGAAATTTAATGTAGTTTAAAAATATATATTCATGTTTAGCAATACTTTTTCCACAAAGAAAATTGTATAAAAAACAACTATGTACACTATTTTTCACTTCACATTTCAAGACATCTAACACAATGCACAGAGTCAGTTCAACTGATGCGTACTTTGATCACAACCATTCTTATACCTGTCATAACTGGATCTATGACTAGCCACAAACAGTATGTATCACCAGTTAGGACATTGTTTTTTACCCCTGCGACCTGAGATGAAACTGAGGAAATAATTCGTCTTCTGTTGTATATAATTTGTGGAGCATATAAGGTTTTAGGAAAGTACACATTTTAAAAAATATTGTGGAATAATAAAAAAAGTGTTCTTTTATAAAAATAATTCTTCCTTTGAAACTAGCAACTCTGCTAGTATAGATGAGATATATCCCTTCTAAAGAAAATATACCAACCACTCGCAAGATGGCAGCGTGTAGTAAAGATATGTCCTCATTTCGGATTCCGTAAAATCGTGATTAATTTATGATGTAAAAAATGTAAGAAAATTGTTAAAAACTGGATACTTTGTGATTACTGTGACAAGTGGAGTCACTGTAGATGTGCTAGTGTGACATTAAGATAATCCCCCAGACGAAAAATGTCAGTGGAAGTGGTGTCCGACCTGTGTACGATTCAACGATGGCGGATGATCTCAACTCAACTACTGGACAAAGTGATGAAAGTAAAGCTTCACTTTAAGAGGTAATAAAGGTTTTGAATCAAGACATTTGTGCATTAAAATCTGAAAATGAACTCTTAAAACTTGCTAAATGTACCACAGTAACTGCTCTTGAAAACAGTAACCTAAGTACAGTTAACCTAAAAACTATTAACATCTCTCACCAACAATAGGCCTAGATCGCAGATGGGAATCTGTACCTACTAAAAATAGTATCAGGATACAGAATCATCATAGACTTAGCCAAAAAGACTACCCTCCTTTAACTAATAGATTTAGTGTACTTAAGGAAAGTGAAAGTGAGTGTATTTCAGTGCATAATGAGACTCATAATAAAGTAAGGAAGACTGGAAACACTAGTATTCACGTAAGCCTATTACCAACACAGTCCAATTTCCACCAAATTGGAACATCTAAAAACCAAAGTCAAAAGCAGTACATAAAGTAAAGTAATTTGCAGACAGCTTCGGCAGAGGAATTGCAAAAGCTCTGGGAGACAATATTGGGTGCAAGTTTAATGTTGAAGGCTTAGTGAAGCCCAGTGCAAAGCCAAAGAACATAGTGCCACATTGTGATAGTCTACAGCCCGGTGCAGAAGAAGCTCTTACTTCAAAGGACTTTGTAGTTCTCATTGGTAGTGCAAATGACCTCTACTGCAACGAAACTGGAAAAGCTGCGGATACACTTGCATCAACTCTAAACCACCTGACACACACTAATGTCGTTTTTGTAAATACACCTCATAGAAATGACCTCATTGAAGATTCAGTTGTCAACAGGGAAGTTGCAGCAGCAAATACTTCATCTAGCAATATTTGTCGTAAGTTTTAAAAATGTTCTATCATAAACACAATTTCACTTAACAGGGAGTTTCATACTAGGCATGCTCAGCACTTTAATGCTAACTGTAAAAAAGTTTTATCAAAATTGATATCCATTGTAATAAAAAATAGCTTTAATTCAGTTAAAAGTAAAACCAAAAAAACGAAGTAGGGGCCGACACAAGTAATCAGTCCAAAGATTCTCTCTAAGATCTCAAATTAATGCTAAAGAATGAACAGGGCTTAATTAGAAAAGAACATAAAGACATTTAAAGACATTTATTTATCCTTCGGCAAGTCACATAACCAGCAATAGACATCGTCAATATTAAAAACTATTAGTTGACTAATATGTCAAAATAAGTAGTGTTTAAAAAACTTAATCCTATTAAGTACCTAATAGTAGTCACTAGCCTATGAAATCTAGACTAGTGTTAAAATTTAATTAAAAATATTCTTCTAGGTTGTACAGTGGATTATTTACAAGCCATTCATGTAATCTCTTTAAAAATTTACAATGGGTTAAATTTTTCCAAGACACTGGTAACTTATTGAAAAGCCTTATTCCCATGTTTTTATGATAGTTCATTGATTTTGAAAGTCTTAATCTGGGCAGCTCGATTCTTTAAACATATTAGACGTAGGCCTTATTGTAATATCGTGTGTTATAATGTAGAAGGGTTAGGGATAAGTTTCATAGTTTTGAATATTTTGTATCTGATAAACTCCCTGGTTTGATGGTAGTTACTGAACATAAAAAAACAAGAGAATTATATCAGCTATGTGGTTATAATTTAAAGAGCTATTATTGTAGAATACTTCATAAGGGAGGTGGAGTTGCTATTTATTGTAGGAACGATTTATTTCATACAGTAGAAAAATTATCCTGGGTTGAAGATTATTGTATAGAAATGGTTTTTGAAATTGCAATTATCTATTCAGAACCCACATTGATACTAGCTAAGAATCTCTTGTACTTTTTTATCTTTAAAGAAGTATCACAGAAAAAAAACTTGTACACATAATTTAACAGTGTTATTCTACTGTAATTAGAAAATAATAACTATCTATTAGCTTACTGTACTTACTAGTTGTAAAGATCAGCAAATTAGATACATTCTAATAAATTAAAGACAAAATCAAATTCTGCCAGTGAATAGATAGTGATAGTAAGGGATATATGAGTGAGTTTTGTATGATCCAAAAGTTATAAAAATATCTAGGATTAAACTCAGGCTTTAATCAACGATAACAGTTTTTATTGGATTTCAGATAAATACAGCTGTAGTTTTTTTATCTGACAAAAAAATACAGAATCAAGATCCAAACCTGTTAAGACGATTTTTGCTAAAGAAAGGACTAACAGAAGAGGAAGCTAATATAGCATTCCAGCGTCATGAAAAATCAAAAGTAGTAAGTATAGATGGTTAGTGAACATTTACTAATTTGAATGTAGGCTCTACAGTAGGCTCTACTAAACAAATACTCAAAAAAAGGTAACCTTATCCTATATATTAACCCTTTCGATGCCGCTGTCCGATATATCGGACAGCGGTAGTTACGCTAAAAATGCCGCGGTCCGATATTTCGGACCGATCGTAATTTTTTTTTTCGATAAGGCATTTTTGTTAATATGCCACATATACGGTACCAATCTGTTGAGAATTGATTATAGTACTCAGAAAAAAAGTTTTAAACATCTTTTAAATATGCGTTTGTTGAAATATATTTGTCACACTTGAAATAATTGCTCAATTGTGACAAATATGTGATTTTGTACAGTCAAAAAAAATTACGATAAATCCTGGGATTTTCAAGGTAAGACTTTGAAATTTTGTATGCATGTTAGTAATTAAATGTTCTTTCAAATAAAGTCACTTTTATAGCCCTAGTATTTTTGTTGTATGGTCTGAAAAGTTTCAAAATTGAAAAATTAAAAAAAAAATTTTAATTTTTAAAAAAAGTTGATTTTACAAATTAAAACCAATATTTTATTTAAGAAAATATATAAGTAGTAAAAAGAGAATTTCAAAACAAGAAAAACCAAAAAATAATTATGAAAATATATTGAAAAATAACAAAGTTAGAACAAAATAACGTAAACTATGCATATTCACTAAAAATACCCCCGGCATTTCTCACATACCAAGGGAAAATGTGCCCGGCATCGAAAGGGTTAAAACAATCACGTCATTTAGTTCACTCATTTTCTGAACTTATTACTTGACCGATTTTGATGAAACGTTTTTAATTTAAAAGATAATTTTGATTTCTAAATTATAATAGAGCTAGATTTTTTAAATTCCCATAGCTTTTTGTCCTACATGGTATAAAAGTTATAATGTTATTCTTATAGAGATTAATTTTAATTGACCAGCTGGCGTAATAAACAAATGTTTAATGGTTCAAATAATTTTTTAGGTAAACATACAGAGCGTCACAGTAAAATATCAAGCTAACTATAAAAGGGAAAATACATGGTCTGTCTGTGTGTATATTATCATGAGCTGTTAAATATAATGAAAATATTCAAAATACACTTAGTAATAAAATTGGTTGTTTATAATAATTATTATACTATAAATGGAGTGCAATTCACATGCAATGAGTGAGCTTCTGTAAATGAATTTAAATAATGTAATTTTATTTAATACAGTTTAATTATTAATATTTGAAGTCAAAAGTTGCATGCCGAGGTGTCATGCGAAGCGTGCAGGGGTGTCCCGTAGTATATATATATAATATGTGAAGCCATTTTTTTTTTGTCAACACAAGTCTTCCTTTATTTCTTAACTAATTTAAATGGTTGAAGTGTGAAAACATTTGCCTCTGTTCAAAGTTTGTGCGATAAGGTCTTAATTCTTCAATATTTTTACCCTGAATGTTATGGAAAGCCCTCAAAGTATGTTTTCAGCCATAAGAATAACATGGAGAGAGATTTAAATTAATTGAAAAGTAACAGCTTAATTTAACAACAGAACAGTAAAATTTAAATAATTCCCAAACAATTTTAACAGTTGTTGAAATGTACACAGTGGGGTTTGTAATATTTAGGAGGTTAGATCTTTCATAATGTTAAACCTGAAAAGGTTTTTAGCATGTTTTTATTCACATATGATTTTAGGGCTTTGCTCTACTATACTTGAAGGTTTCAATGGTAATCTAATGCAGTTATTTTTATATATGTAATTAATCTTCAGCTGTCAAACAAAAACACATGAAATGAACACACTTGAAATATGCTTATTACCATTGGGTGTTTATAATAAAAGTAGGTAGCAAAACAAGTAATATGAGTGAGGTACTGTAACTTAAATAAATTCAATATTCTGATTTTACTGTATACAGTTAACTACTATTATCTGTAGTCAAAAGTAACATGCTGAAGGCAGAAGAGTAAATAGCACAGGGAGTGACAGGGTTGGTACGCAAAGCGGTGTCCTCTAAGTATAAAATTGCTAGTTTTATAGATTGTTTTTGCAGTGTGATGTACAAAATAAAAGATGTACATTTATTAGGTTAGGTTAAAGGGCACTAGACCAGGAATTAGTATATTGAAGAGATAGGACTTCAGCAAACTTACATTAGAAGACAAGTTCACTTACACCAGAGTTGTTCATATACACAAAATAAACACATAATCACACAAATTTTCAGAGAGGGCGCTTGAAGAAAGTGCACCTCTCTCTCTACTCACCTGAAGAAAGTGCCAGTGGCATTGAAAATTTGTGTGCTTATGTGTTTATTTTGTGTTTGTTACTACTACTCTGGTGTTAGTGAACTTATTGATAGTTAAGAAATGGTATCAAGTCTATTATTCATCATTTATAGCACTGTAAATATCAAAGCTATTTAGATTCATCTCAGCAGTTCCAATTTCTGTACCTCAGAACCATATGAGCCCAAGTCCAAAATTTGCGATTTTCGGGTTTTTACAAAAATAGTCTTAAAATTTGATTTTACACAGAGCCATACCATCGTATGTCCAAAAATAATCATAATAACGATTGTGCCAGTGTTTAAAAGAGCTTAAGTTACAAGGTACATCAGAGCCAAACAATCCTAACTCCAGTTACAATGTTATGGTTCTGAACAATTTGCATCTGAGAGAAACCCTATGTCCACAGGTGGGACTTGCTTTGGTCTGGCTCTAGACGCTGGTCTCATTGCATAGTCTCAAGTCACCAATAGTCACATCGTAGCAGCTGTTTTTGTGTGTTTTGTTTCACATCACTTGTATAGTATCTTCAGCCGTATCCACAACATCTCAAGATTTTGACGATGGACAATCTTCTCTTAGCGACCTTTTTGAAAACGATATTGATGTGACCCAATGTATATTCCACCTTCATATTCAGGAAATGAGTCCTCTTTAAGTAGTAACGATTCAGTAGTATTACCATTACCAATTCCACCTGTAAGTACAAATTTATCATTACTTAGGCCTAATAGTAATAAAAACACACCATTAGTACCATACACAGATTCAGATGACACAGACAGTGAGTTAGTCAATCAACAAAAAAAAAGAAAGGGAAAAAAGGGTTAGAAACGAGAAAAACTGGAAAAAAAATGTTAGAAAACAGAGTCGAATTACTGGGAAAGAACATATAAACTCCAAAGGAAAAATTGTTAAGGAGAGATCATTAAAACCTACTTGTAAAAATACTTGCCGGTTGAAATGCTCTCAACGAATAACCCAAGAACAAAGAGAACAGATCCATTCTGACTATTATAAAATTGACCTTAGTTGTAAACGCCAATATGTAGTTTCGTGCATCATAACTAAGCCTACAGCTAGGACACGGCAAAGGGATGGCTCTAGAACCGGTAAACAGCAAAGTCATTCATATTTTCTCAAGTGGAATAACAAGTCTGAGCAAGTTTGTAAGAAATTTTTTTTGAACACATTGGTTATATCTGAAACTTTTGTGAAATTTGCTCTCTCAAAAACAAAAAATAGCGGAATGGTTGAACCAGACCTCCGGGGCAAACATGTACCATCAAACAAAATAGCAGAGGCTGCTAAGGATATAATCAGAAGTCATATATCAAAATATCCAGCATATGACAGTCATTATAGTAGGGAAAGAACACAAAAGAAATACTTAGGTAATGATTTAAACATATCCATAATGTATAGTATGTACTAAATGAGTGTAAAGAAAAAAATATTGTGCCTGAAAAAAGTGGCTATTCTCAGAAATTTTTAATAAAGAATTCAATCTGTCATTTCATTTGCCTGATAATGATACTTGTGATTTTTGTGACAAAATTGACTGTCAACTGGAAAACACTACTGACGAGGAAGTTAAAAAAAACCTTCAAATGGAAAAAGAAAAACACCTTGATGAAGCAGCAAATAGATATAAGTTTAAAAAATAAGATAAGTTGTTAAGTTTAGAAAATAAAACATCAAAAGTTGTGATGGCAGACTTGCAAAAGTGTCTTTCTACTCCAGCTCTGACAAACACCCAAAGTTTTTACTTGAGAAAGCTGTGGACACAACTATACAATTTATGATGCTAGCAAAAATAACACTTGGTGTATGATTTGGAATGAAACATTAGGAGGTAGAGGTGGAAGTGAAATGGCTTCATGTTTGTTCACTTGGGCAAATGAAGAGGTAAAACAAAATAATGATATTGAAACACTCACTGTTTGGACCGACAACTGTAGCGGCCAAAACAGAAATATCAACATGGTGTTAATGTACATGTGGATCGTGAACTATTTTCCCAATGTAAAGGAAGTAAACCATAAATTTTTACTAGCAGGACATACCCATATGGAGGTAGATGGGAAGCATGGACTAATAGAAAGAGCAAAAAGAAATCTGAAAAACCACACAATATTTACCACTAACGATTGGGCAAACTTTATTTCTTCTTGCAACCCAAAAAACCCTTTTGTTGTAAAGAAAATGTCTCTTGAAAACTTCTTGGATTTTCTTTCACTCACTGCTAAGGATGGTCCATTAATATACAGAAAGAAAAATACTGTCGGCGAGCCTTTCTTTATCTCAAATGCAGTTTGGCTTCAGGTGAGAAAAGATGAGTTGGGTGTTCTTTATTATAAGACAAGCTTTGATGATGCTGAATTTAAAAGCGTTGATTTGAGAAGAAATAAGAGAAGAGAAACTACCTTGCCTGCATCAATTTCACAGATAAGAACAGAAAAGAAGAAAATAAGCACTGAGAAGTACAAAGATTTGATGACACTTCTTCAATGGGTGTCTGAAGAGTACAGGGCGTACTTTAAAAATCTACCACATGGCGACAGGGAAAGTGATTTTCCTGACGCAAGCTCCACTGCGTTGGAATAAAAATGGTGATAATGGTGATAACGCTAGAGTGGTGATAATGGAGCCTTTAGATTGTTTTATAGTAGAAGAGGTTTGCTTCAGAGGTTTGTATCGAACACCTAAAGTAAACCAATCTTCTTTTAGACATTCTTTCAATTACCTTTTGTATTTGTTTTTTGAATTTCTGTAATTGTGGAATAAATCATTATTTTCAGAATTTTCATTATTTTCATTAATTTCATAACCGAATAGCACTATAATCAAAATTGCCATAAGATAATACGTTGTTATGGTTATTAAGTCTGCATTTTTTTCTGAATTGTAATGTAAAATAATAATATCAAGTCCATATAAAATTTTCTTTTATTGGAGCCAAACAATCGTAAGTCCATTTTTTTATGTAAAAATTGTTTTTATAAGCAAAATAAATTCAGCGTTGAAAAATGTGTGTAACATTATATAAATAAACACATTTGCATCAACATAACACAGTTTATTATTTTGAAATAGCCAATAAAGTCAACTTTCTTTGGTTTTTTGGCTCTCCTGTAAAGTTTGCCGAATGTGACTTGGGCTCATATGGCTCTGAGGTACAGATTTATGACAAAACATTTGAACTGTTGACAGGTTAGTTTAAATATGTTTTAGTATTGTGTTCAGTGTAATGTTTTCTCTCATATCTTATAAGTTGTAAGGCCTTGTGTAATTAATTAATTGAGCTTTCAACATAATAAGAAGCTTTAATTTCTGTTCTTCCTAATCACAATAGTGTTTCTAAGGTTAGAATATTACAGCTTAAAGGGCATTTTCCTCAATTCTCCCTAGCCTCTTATTTAACCTTTTATTATAAAGTGCTTATAGATAGTAAGGACCCTCCTTATCATATTATATAAATATGTTTTGTTATAATTATGTTTTGTGTGATAGTTTTTAAGAAGACGACTTTCTCTACAGTCAACCGTAATCTATAAGCATATAGTGTTTATGGTTTTCATAAATTATTATGGGTTAAGAAAAAAGTACTAGTTGTAAATGTAGACTAAGGTAGTAAGTAACACCTTAAAATGACAGGAGTTTTTATATCTGTTGAAACATTGTGTTTGTTCCTTAACACATGTTTCCCAGCTTCATGTGCTAAAGGTTCTCAGTTCGATCCCAATCAGAGTCAATATATTTTGAGAAGGATCAGCTGATAACCACCGGCTGTTCATTTGTCATTGGGCTATTAGTTAATGATACTTTCTAAGGAATAGTCGGCCTTAGTTTGTAACAATGACTACATTCGCTCATCTACACTCATCACACTCATTCGAAATCCATATTCGCCCATATCTTGACGATCGGCGTCTTATGAATAAATAAAAATAAATAAAAAATAAAAAACACCTGAAGCATTGGAAATCTCAAATAAATTTCTAACAATTATGAACAATCCAATGCCAACAAATAACATTCAAACGACAACTAGGCTCATGCTACTGAAATTCGACTGTATGAGTAAATATGGAGGTATTAAAACAATTCTTATCCAGTAAAATCTATGATTATACAGTTGCATCTGCAACACAAAATCTTTATTTAATGAAAAATATATTAATAAGTTATTTTTACAATCTTTTGATTACTTCTTTTGTTGTTTGTGTTGCAGAACCACTCAGTTGGAGCAAATAACCACTCGATTGTTCCTCATCTGCACCACTTACCACCTCCTCCACCAGCATTATCACCATGGCACACTGCTCACAGCATCATCACTACCATTACTTCTATTGGTGGAATTTTGTATGCTCTTTACTGGCTTTGGAAGGTATAATATCTAAGTTTAAGATCTTAACCAAACAAAAATTAACTTTTTAATTTAACTAACTTCATCTTATAACATTAAATTATATATCCAGTAAGAAACAAGCTTGAAGAATGATAACTTTTTCTTGCTTATAAATATGACTTAATTCTCTCTTATGCTGAGTACAGAGGTATTTGAATCACTTCTATGATCAAGTGTCCACTTATACACGTGTACAGTGGTTTTGACTTACCCACACATGACATATTGACCCGCCCTTATACATATATACAACCGTATTTTGGTATTTTAGGCGGTTGGTACCAATACTACTGTACTACTTATGTGTGTAAGTGGCTAGGTTTCTTACTAATTGAAATTCCTATCCAAAGAATATCTGTGGGCCAACAATTGTAGAGCCAGTGAGCCATATGCAGCTTCACCCCCACATTAAACCAACAGTGTGTCTGGACTGGATGAGAGTCCACTTTACTCTGTTAATAGTGGGTGCCCAATACCACTGTGCATATAAGGAAAGGCGCACAGGCCACCAGCGTACATTTAAGGGAGAGCGGTTGGGTTGTAATGTTATTAAAAATATTCTTTTTCAAGTTCATCAGGTGAAGAGAGAGATTACTCGTTCAAACTGTTCCCAGGCAAGTGGCAGTGGTTGGATTGTGTCAAATACAGTACAACTCAGTTTATACATAAAAAGGTTGCTGATTGTTTAGCAGAGCAAGGGTTTTTATATAGTTTTTGCTAATGGCCGACTGTAAATGCATGAATGACCATAGACATGACAGCAAAGTTCAAAGTACTTAAAAGCTGTCTGCCAATACCCTTCTCTATAACCAATATTTTGACTAAGTTTCAACTCTAAAGTAGTCAGATCCCTTCTACCGCTATGTCAGTAATTCCCAACTCATAATAATGGAATTATCACATCAGGAAAAAATGAAATCTCGTTACCTTCCTAGTGTCAACGTCAGATAGATCTCTACCATCCCTTGCCCTCCTAAACTATCAGCAAACCCTCTTATATATAAACTGTCACCTGATACAGGAACTAGTGGTGCTGAAAATTTGAGGAAAGTTTTCTGTATTTATACGTTTTCTTGTGTGTTATTTTAATGGACTTCTGAGTTTGCCACTATATTAACTTTATTTTAAAGCCATGTTCAAACTGCAACTATTCAGCCGTGAGTACCATCTCAAGCTATTGTATTATGGCTGTTGAACGATCAGGAATTCAATTTTCATAGAATTGCAGGACAACTTACCATTGAATTGTAGAACAATTTTGTAATTTTATTAATTTTCCTGTTTGATAAATTCAGGTAGTTTTTGGATTTTGTGTTTTAGACATGTTGTGGCTAATATTGACGTTCTAGTTTTCCTGAGTTTTCTAAGAAATGTCTTTCCAGAGATTTTGTTTCTTCGTTTGTACTTCAAACTAGATTGCTATATGTAATGTATTTACATGACATTTACAGTTTTATTCCAAATTAACCTTCACCATTATGTTGGCGATAACGTCATTGACATAACACTATACAGTAGAACCTCTTTAATCCGGCAGGTTTGGGACTTGACGCTTTCCGGATTAAAGAAAATTCCGGACTACGGAGGTTATTATTTATAAAGATACAGGAGGAGTATAAAAATAACATAATTTGCACAAGAAAATGTTACTGTATGTATATATTATTTAAACATGGATGATTTAAACAATATAAATCAATATATAATTACAGGAGAAATATTAAAATGCATTTTTAAGTACAGTACATAAAGAATTAAATTTCAATACAGTGTAAAATACAGTACAGTACTGTTCTATAGTATTTGTGATTTTTACCAACAGCACTGTTAGATGGCTGGAAAAAAGATCTAATATCTACTTGCTTCTTACAACTATTTTTTTAATTAGCTGTCGAGTTGCTCACTTTACAATGTTCATTGTGAAGGCAATTCTTTAATTTGTGTCTTTTGCCGTTGATGCCGGATTATAGACAATTCCGGACAATAGAATGCCGGATTAAGGAGGTTTTACTGTATTTTGTATTGACCCAAACAAGACATATTACTTTCTCTTTTAGATTAATATTTTTATTTCTCACATCAAACTCGATATTACATTTTCCTTTCACAATTTACACAGAATAATTTTCATTTCCAATCAAAATTTCATTCCTATTCACAGCTTTTTAAAATACATTTGAATTTAAAATGTATATAAATTTTTATATTTTTTTCAAAACTCAGATAAGTTTGGCATCTTAAGAATTTTACTTGGTTATCAAGATAAAAAAAACAATACTAGACCCAGAAAAATGGGAGGTACAGTTAATCTCATTCATAAACTAAATTATTTCAGTGTTATTTGAAAGGCTGCACATTATATATGAATTATACATGTCCCCAAAAATAGTGTCTTGAGATGAAGGCTACTTTACGTATTACTTTTAGACATCCAGGTGTGGTATTAATTACTATGTTTCAGACTTATATCTCACCGTATCTGTTTGGCCGCAAACCCAAAAGAAAGCCAGTGGAAACATCATTAGCTGAACTAGAAGCAGCGGTAGATGTATGTCTAACTGACGTGAAGAGTATCCGGAGCAGTCTAGAGACAATGGCTGAACAGAAAGCTGCAGAGATCACCCAAGGAGTCATGGTGACTAGAATACAAGAGGTTAAGGCTGAAATCAGTAGTCTTAAGGGCCTTCTGCTAAACAGGTGTGTGATACTACAGTTCACGTGAGTGTAATGAGAACATTTGCAATAACAATGAATAAAATAAGGTGTAGATTAGGATACAGAAGAGAAAGCACAATCTTATAACCGCAATGTATGTATATGAATGTTTCATGTTTACATCTTTGTATTAAATTAACATAAAATAAATTAAACTAATTCATATAATTTAACATACAAAAAATTATGAGTTCAATGAATGGTCATATTCTTGTTATGGAATAATTTTGTACCAGACAACAAACCGGAATCATATCATGGAACAATATCACTAAGATTCCGGAATGTTATGATGGAAACACCACAGCTCTACCTTTCTTTTGAAATTATAAACAGAAGTTACATTAAAGAGACTAAATATTTACTAGCATTAATATATAAGAGCAAGTACATGAGTTAGTGGTGGAAAATGTTTTATTTAGCTGCATAGTTGTAATTTCAATGTTTTAAGACTAGTTAGTAAATTATAATGGTTGATATGTTTTATATATAAAGTAAAAAGATTGAAGACTACCTTAGGGTAAGTGTTTTAGTTGTTTAAAAAAGAAGAATCCTTATCAGTTAAGATGGCTAGTGATATCTCTCTCTGTATTTGCATTTCTGTGCAAGTGAATAGATTTAAGTGTAATTTTAATTTAATCTTGTTAGGTTAGAGGGCATGGTTCAAAAGTTACTTCAAGGGGAACGATTAGAAATCAGTGTACATAGTAAAAAAGTTATCTTTTATGTCTAGTGTCACAGCAAAGTCTTTTTTTTTTTTAATTAGATACAAGTGGAACCCTATAATTTCTCTTTATAAATACAGACACCAGGAGAGCATATGTAGTAAAACAAATTGATACGTGTTCAAATAAGTTTGCTTACTTCCTGTGTTTTCCTTCTGGAATATGTCTTAGATTACTGCTTTTCTAAGGAACAATATTGTATCAATAATGAGAACTTGCATGAATTAATATTTTCAAAATCATTGAAATCTTAAATGTTTACTAGTTAAAAAACTGCATTGTGCTTTTAAGATTATGGTCTAATCTTGACTTCAATTGTTGTTCAATAGAAATCAATTCCCAGCAGCACCAGCTCCATTAAGTCCAGGATCAGTGTCTATCCCCGCTTGGCAACTTAGTGCTGAAGAGACTGAACATCCAGATGGGGAACAGGAGGCTGAGGAAGAAGGCAATGGCTCCAATGGAACCACTAATGGAAGTGACAGTAGCTTAGAAATTGTTAGGGATCCAAATAATTAGATATTAATCTTTAATATTAGTCTTGGTTTATTTTATTTATATGTGTACGTAAGAAATCATATGAAAGAAAAACTATTTTATGTATATTAATAAACAGATCATATAGAGATTCCCAATTTATTGTTATCATTTCATGGTGATTTGTGATCTATGATGAAATCCTCCATTTAATCAATTTTAAGGAGGATCAAAAGCATATTACATATTAACTGGTAAAGTCCAAGTTAAAACTGCATTTATACATTGAATAATGACAACAAAATTAATTTACAATATTAATTGCATGCAAATTTATAGTTATTATTATAATAATCATTTGAGGTAAATAAATTATAACAAAAATTCTACAACTTACACAAAGAACTACAAAACAAGCAGTTAAGTTACTGCCATTTTGAACTTTTAAATCATTCAAAGAATAAAAAGCCTAGTTACTTATCTTGTTTGGTGTGATGTGATGTATGGTGTTCAAACATTCAATCATTTGAAAGGTTATTAAAAAAAGTATGCCTACATTTGATGTGTTTTTCTTCTCCATTTTATTCTATTTGTTATAATTCTCTCCACATATTATAAATAAGGTGGAGTAGCTCAGTATAAATAAATAGTGCATAAAATTAGAGAGTTCAAAGTACAGGTAAAAACAAAAAAATGTAAAATAAAAGGAACACTCGGCTTATTGAACTATTTAAGTGTGCTAACAAGCCTTTACGCGTGTTCAATGATTTTTCATGGGTGTATATATCGTATGGTTTTCCCTTGTCATCCACAAAAAAATGGACTGAACTAATAAAAATTAGTCATAATTAAATTTATGACATAAATGACTGGTGATGTCTAAGTGTTACCAAAATAAATAGCTATAATACTTGTACTTGTTTACTAATGTGAGGTTCACTTTATGTAATGTTTTGTTTAAAATTTTTTTTGTAAAATGTTGATCCTCCATCACAGAACTAAATGGAATACTAGCAACTCCTAGTTATCCAATTAAATGAAAATCAGCTAATCCCCCTGAAAGAGTGCAATTAGCAGTTATTGTAACTATGCTATTGTTTTTATTTTTAATTAGTTTCAATTCTGCATGACTGATCACTTGCCATTTCCCAATTATACAGAGTTAAGCAAACGTCTGGGGACGGTTTAATAGTTTTATTAGTTTTTTTTTTTAGTTTAATGAAAAAACCACTCGCCAGTTCACATAGGCTACAAGCCCTGTGTGTGAACTTTATTCAACGAGTGAAGTACCAACCGTTGGCTCAGTGGGGATTAGAACCTTGGACCTCTCCCTTCGCAGTCCAAAACCTAAGCCATCACACCGGCAAATTATTAATTGGACTGGAGGATTAAAGCTTAATTAATTAAATTGGAAACTAAAACAAATTTTTTAACATTCTTACTGACTCTCTACCTCCAATAGGAGGCGGCCCACAAGGAGTCAGTAGATAATTTTAACGCTTCAAACGCCAACAATTATTTTACTCTATTTTAAAGTAACACATAATTATATAAAAAAATATATTGAAATGTGAAGTTAATTTTTATTTTTGAAACATAAAAAATATAGATTTATTTTTAAAGTTAAATATAAACAATGAGGAGTCATTAGAACATTTTTAATAGAAGCATATGTTGATATGCACATTATTTTAAATGGCTGGTCAAGCAAAGAAGAATGCAGCTAACTACACTTCAAAAGCTTTATCCGTTACAAAATGGAGGTGGTTTAAAATATTTGAACTGTCATTCTTCATGTGTGAAGTTTTACTTAGTCACGCTGAAGTAACTAATAGTAATTAATAGTATGGTAATAGTCATCTGAGCGATTATTTGAAAACAATCACCGTTAGTAGTATATCTACAGCAAGTGCATTGCTTTGGTCTGTCTGTTTGTCTCACTTTTAGTCAAAAACCTTTAGAATAAAAATCATAGGTAAGGTTAAAGGGCACTAGGCCAGGAATATTGGAGAGATAGGACATCAACAAACTTACCTTAGAAGACAAGTTCACTAACACCAGAGTAGTATTAACATACACAAAATAAAAACATAATCACATAGGGAGAGAGATGGCTTCCACTATTGCTGGGTAGGTGGCTGTGGTGGGGGTGTTTAGAGGTGGGGGTTGTACATCCATAGAGCAACACTCAGGTATAGATGCAGTTTTTCAGTTAGTAAATGAAGTTTGCTGATGGGGAAGGGGTTGAGGGGAAATGGTCTATCTTATGTTCAGATTTGGTGGGTCACAGGATTTTGTTATCCATTGGTGTGCTAATTCCATCCTTCGGAGTTGGGAACTATTGGCATGGGAAGGAAGGGATCTGATTACTTTAATGGTGTAACACTGATCAAAATGTTGGTTATGAAGAAGAGTATGGGTAGACAGGTTTTTCAGGATTTTGGACTTTGCAATCATGTCTATGGCCATTCATGCATTTTCGAAGGGTTTCACTGGTAAGGCACAGTGATATTGGGCAGGACAGTGATATTGGGATTAGGTAACTTGGATGGACCAGGATTTGGCAGAGGTTTTGTCTGAAAGTCACAGTAGGAGGGTTTTCAAGGAGATCTTTGGTATGGGGGGAAGCTTTTAAGATGTTGAAGCCATCTTTCAGGATTTGGTTGAGTTTCTGTAGGCCATGGTAGTATTTAGTGACAAGGGGTAACCATTGGGAACTACTTCTGGTTTTGGGACTGGGCTAAACGGATTAGTTTTTAATGAGGTTCGTAGGTATCCCTCTTTTGGAAAGCACTAACAAGTTGGTTATTGTATTTATTTAGGTTTCTGGGAGAGGAAATTATACGTTTGGCACGGGTGGCTAGGCTATAGGGTAGGGAGCGTTTACTGTTGTTGGGGTCACAGCTAGTATAGTGAAGATATTGTTGTGTATTGGTAGGTCTGATGACTGAAAATCAGTTTGAAGGACACCGTCCTCCAATCTAATTTCAACATCAAGGAAGACTATGCGTTCAGAAGAGGATTGTCAGGTGAAATTCAGGGATGAAAAGTTTTGTAGGCTTTGAAGAAAGGTTTCAAGATTGGTTTCAGAGTCAGTCCAGATCATGAAAATATCATCGATGAAACGGAGCCAGCAGAGGGGTTGGACGGGTTGTTTTTGAAGGAAAGTCTTCTCCAACTTCCCCATGAACAGGATGGCATAGGAAAGGGTCATGCGGGTACCCTTAGTCTGGAGGTAGTTGAAGCCAGAACTTTGGAAGTTGTTTTTTTCAAGGATGAATTGAGTCAGCTGAACTAGAAAGAAAGTGCTAGGTTTGGTGTTTGGAGGGTGTGTATTGAGGAAATACTCAATAGCAACTAAGCCATGAGCGTGGGGTATATTGGTGTACAGTGAAGTGGCCAATTGTATTTGTATTCGTGGCATCAATGGTAACCAGTTTGGTGTTAAGGAGTAGAGGTTGGGGAATATTGGAGAGGAGACTAAGGAAATTATTGGTATCCTGGACGTGGGAAGGAAGTTGTCATACTAGAGGTTGGAGTTTGTCATCGACAAAGGTAACAGACGTTCGGTAACAGAATTATAGCTGGTCACAAAAGACCTACTAGGGGGAGGGATGGTGCCTTTATGGATATTGGGTAGGATATAAAACTGGGGTGGAATAGGCTGTTCATTGATAAGCTGGATTTGGCTGGCAGTGGTTAGGTTTTGGTGTTTAGCATGATGGAGGAGATTTTTCAGTTCTTGGTTGTGTTTTTCAGTTGGGTCGAAGTCAAGTTTTTGTAGATGAAGGAATCGGACAACTGGAGGTTAATTTCATTGATATAATCAGATTTGCTAAGAATAACAGTGGTGGAACCTTTATCGGCAGGAAGGATCATTATGTTGTCATTGGATTTTAGGGACTTTATGGCTCCGCGTTCAGCAAAGGTAAGGTTCTGATCTTAAGGGAGTTGGGAGAAGAACTGAGGATCTGATACTTTTTGGAGGATCAAGTTAAGGTAAAGTTCAATAGGATGGTCAGGAGGTAGTGGTGGTGGGTCAAAGCTGGAAGGAGGTTTGAAGCGCACTAGGCAGGTTCATAGGATTAGAGTTGAAGGTGTTATTCTCAAAAAACTTCTTCAACTTCAGATTGCGGCCAAAGGAAATAACATCAGAAACTAAGGAGAACTGGTCTAGGTGAGAAGTAGGAGTAAAAGTAAGGCCTTTGGACAAAAGTTCGGATTCGGAGAGGGAATGGTTTGATAGGTTATACAGGGAATAGTTGGAAGGATTACTGTTTCTGTAGGTTTGACACTTAGGGAGGAAGGATTAATATAGTTGGTAGAGGAGTTGGTACACGTTTTTTGGAAAGGACAGGGTGTTGGCCAATGGGTGTGGGTATATTAAGAAGGTTGGCTAGGTTAGTTTTGGGCCTATAAGAGGATAGGTCGATTCAATGTTAGGCCTAATTTGAATGAATCTACCTATTTGGAGGGTTTGTAAATAGATTTTGGAAAGTTTGTTTAGTTTGGTTAGCTGGTTGTTGGTAGTGGTATTAGTATTGGTAAGTTCATTGAGAAGATGGGGATTGGTGGATATGATCAGTTCATAGCAGGCAAGTAGGCTAGTAACAGTTTTATTATGTTCTTCTTAGTACAGATTAAGGATGCTAAGGGAGTGACCATTAGATATTTCCAGGATTTTGTTGTGCATGTATGAAGGCATAGCAGATATGGCAGGTTTAGAGGTTAGGCTTATGGGGACAATTTCTAGAGCTAGACAATAAGAGAGAAAGGAAATATAGCTGGATAATTTGGCTAGATGGAAGGAGTGGTTTTTGAATCACTACTTTTATTTTGGAATACAGAATTTATTTGTCTTTTCTGTACCAACCCACACACATACAGTGGTATTAGCCGTCTCGCCCATTAATATACCTACAGTGGTATTGACCTACCTATACTCGTACGATGGTTTTGACCTACCCACCCCTCTCATACTCATATTATAGATTGGAATAGTTACAGAATTTAAAACTATACTGAATAAGCAAAGTGGACCTTCTCGCCCACCCATGCACGTATATTGGTATTGACCATCTTGTCCTCTCATACACGTACAGTTGGCCCAGCCTAAAGGTGTGTGTGACCTTGAGAGAGGTTAATAGAAGTAGAACAGGGTGGGGGTACTTTTCTAAAAACGTTAAATATTAGATACTGGTATAATTATATAATACACCGGTGCTAAATCATTTTGCATTAATTGTATTTGTAAGTATAACCTGTAATTTTAATTCATTGCAACTAATTATTACTGTTTTTGAATCGTCTGTTTGGCAAGTCATTTCTGTTAATTAGGCCTAGAAGACATTCCTAGTAAACTATTAAAATTAACACGTTCACTGCTGGTCATATATAGTATAATGAAGTGATTTGCTGAAAATTAAAATTTTAAGAATATATTGAAATATGATCTAAATCGCAAGATCTAACAAATCTGATTATATCAATGAAATTAACCTCCAATTGTCCGATTCCTCCACCTACAAAAACTTGACTTCGACTCAACTGAAAAACACAACCAAGAACTGAAAAATCTCCTCCTTCATCATGCTAAACACCTAAACCTAACCACTGCCAGCCAAATCCAGCTTATCAATGAACAGCCTATTCCACCCCAGTTTTATATCCAACCCAAAATCCATAAAGGCACCATCCCTTCCCCTAGTAGGTCTTTTGTGACCAGGTATAATTCTGTTACCGAACGTATCTCTGCCTTTGTCGATGACAAACTCCAACCTCTAGTATGACAACTTCCTTCCCACGTCCAGGATACCAATCATTTCCTTAGTCTCCTCTCCAATCTTTCTCAACCTCTACCCCTTAACACCAAAATGGTTACCATTGATGCCACAAATACAAATGCAATTGGCCACTTCACTGTACACCAATATACCCCACGCTCATGGCTTAGTTGCTGTTGATTATTTCCTCAATACACACCCTCCAAACATCAAACCTAGCACTTCCTTCCTAGTTCAGCTGACTCAATTCATCCTTGAAAAAAACCACTTCCAAAGTTCTGGCTTCAACTACCTCCAGACTAACGGTACCCGCATGGCCCTTTCCTATGCCAACCTGTTCATGGGGAAATTGGAGAAGACTTTTCTTCAAAAACAACCCGTCCAACCCCTCTGCTGGCTCCGTTTCATCGATGATATTTTCATGATCTGGACTGACTCTGAAACCAATCTTGAAACCTTTCTTCAAAGCCTACAAAACTTTTCATCCCTGAATTTCACCTGACAATCCTCTTCTGAACGCATAGTCTTCCTTGATATTGAAATTAGATTGGAGGACGGTGTCCTTCAAACTGATTTTCACATCAGACCTACCAATACACAACAATATCTTCACTATACTAGCTGTGACCCCAACAACAGTAAACGCTCCCTACCCTATAGCCTAGCCACCCGTGCCAAACGTATAATTTCCTCTCCCAGAAACCTAAATAAATACAATAACCAACTTGTACTTTCCAAAAGAGGGGTTACCTACCAACCTTATTACAAACTAATCCGTTTAGCCCAGTCCCAAAACCAGAAGTAGTTCCCAATGGTTACCCCTTGTCACTAAATACTACCATGGCCTACAGAAACTCAACCAAATCCTGAAAGATGGCTTCAACATCTTAAAAGCTTCCCCCCACACCAAAGATCTCCTTGAAAATCCTCCTACTGTGTGGCAACAAAATAGTGTTTGTTGATAATAAAAATAATATTTGTATTATTTATTTAATTTTTAAATAATAACGCCTATAGGCCTCTTCAGCATATAGCATAATATTTTGTTGCAATATGCTGAAAACGCCGATGGGCATGATGTTGTTTATTGGATAAAGAAAAAATCAGTAATTTTTAAAATAAAATGTTTATTAGTGGATAAAACTTATAAAAAACTATAAACTAAGGACTTCCACATCAGAAAGTACATTATTTAGAGTTAAAATAATTTAAAAGTGATTAAAAGTAAATTACGAAATAATACAGTCTGCCCAATTGTCGTATTACATTATTGGGATACATTTACTTGTGGTAATCCCTAAAACAATCACCTAAACAGAGTGCTGGAACTTGACGACAATCTTGGCATTGATAAATAGTATCCTTTCTTATTCCCTTTTGATTGCACACAACACATCACCGTCTTCGTATTCTCCCCCCACCTCCAACCGGCCCCTTTGTTGGCAGATGTTCCATTGAGATTTCTTGTACAACTGGTCCAGCATTGTTGTTTCGTACATTAGTAATAAGTTTTTGTATGACCTTTTCCCTGAATTTTAACATTGTATCCTAACTTATTGTACATAAGGTAGGAATTCAACAAACCCATTTGAATGATATGAATTAGTATTTTTTTTTCCAGCGTAGACACTTCCTTTCACTGGGATAATAACTCAATATCTGATCTTTACGATCAATGCCGCTCATGTAGTCATAACCTTTCTTGTCCCCTTTTGTTTACAGCTACATTCATTGTATTCTCATATTGAGTAGATAAGTACAAAACCGGTTTTACATCTCTCCACTTACCAACCATAATTCCATTACAGTACATAGCAATGGTTTCACCCTTTTTCAAAGGTGCTTTTGTTACATCAATTGGGTTATCTAACCTTTCTGCATGAAGCGTTCCACTAATGTATGTTTTTTTTTCTAGAAGGGATTTTGCCAATGACACACTATTGTAAAAGTTGTCAGCAAACACTGAATGTCCCTTATTCAACTTTTCGGACAGCAAATGTAATACTACTTTTTCAGTATGACCTAGACCTGAAAGACTATCCATTGCCCCAGCATACACGCTAGACTTGAGTATCATTCCATTTGGTTCAGTCAACATATATAGTTTTATACCACATTTGTGTCTCTTGTTTTTTATATATTGTTTGAAAACAAGGCACCCCCTCCATAACATCATAGATTCATCCAAGGAAAGCTCTTTGCCAGAGGAATAGATATTTTCCATTTTGTTGTTGAGGTAGTCAACAGCAGGTCTAATTTTATATAGGTGGTCATTTGTATGGTTCTCTTCTTGTGACAAGTAAAGGCATCGTAAGATCAAAATGAAACGATCCCTTGACATATATTCACCAAACCAAGTTTTATACATTGGATCAGTCCTCCAATACATGTTAAGTTGCACATTTGTACAATACCTGTATGCAGTAATATACCAAGAAAGGTCTTGAATTTTGGTAACGTGAGTGTTTTCCAATTGCAAATGCGAGATTTCTCTCTAGTATTATTGGACAAAAATATAGTTTCTGCAATTATATTAGTTTCCCTAATTATAGATTCTAGAAAAATGTTATCAATAACTAAACTGAAATAATTTATTGGATCGTCACCTGGCAATGGAACACGTAATCCAGTATTTTGAGCAAACAAAAATGTTCTCATTTGAGGTGTGTCAGACCATTGAAGTAATGGTCGGGGCTGCTTCTGATTTTTCGGTTGTTTATTTTTAATATGTTGTGGTTGAGTAGATATAAGTTGTGACTGTGTATTTGATGTTGATTGAATAGGTGCTGTAACTGATGTTGATACTGTCATTTGGAAATGAGACGTTGAAGGTTGAACAATAAATGTTGAGGTTGAAGGTTGCGGCTGGGTATTTAAATTATCATCAGTATTGTTACCTGTAGTTGACTGTTGGGATGATGACTGTGAAGTATCATTATTACCGTCAGTCAGAGACAATTGGCTGTTAGCTGTAGTTTGCGTTGTATCATGGTCACTTATATGGTCTTCACAGTTAGAATCACTGGCACTACTACTTTCAGGTTTCCAGCTGTGTACTACTATAAACTCAATTCCACGTTCACCGTGCAGTACAGATTTTACGGGAAATGGTCAACTACTACCTGTACTGTAAATATAAAGTTTTTTGTTATGTGGGTTGCGTCAACTGTCCTCGCGACCCGCGTGAAGGCGCCAAAGTAGATATTACTACTTTCTGCTTTCTGTAGGCTACGTAACAATAAAGATGGTCATATGATGTGTGTTTCAGTTATCTGTGATGCTTTTTATCACTATGGATTGGTATTTTAAAAAAAACAGCCTATGATAAAAGTGTAATAGGAAATTTTAAAAACGTGATTAAAATTCATCTAAGTGCTGTAGGTTTACTTTAATATGAAACAATATACGAGTTACAGCATAGACTAACTAAACAATATTGGTTAGTTAGTCTATAGCTACAGTAACTCAAAAATCTAATTAACACGCAAAATACCGAAAAAGTACAATAATATGATTGCATAAGGGTCCTGTAGGTGTCTTTTAATATATGAACGGATTGTCTTGAATAGATTATAGATTTATTACGTGGAAAAATTGGTACAAATAAAATTGATCCGTCGCTTTTCTCGCAGTTATAAGGTTCTGAACGTGGGAAGGAAAGGAAACAATCTGTCCTGTGTTGTCTACTATCGGGGACGTCAACAGTCCTCTATTATAAATAGAATGCCTCGACAGGGCAACAACAATAACAAATGGTTACTGATAATACGGGCTTGTAAACGTTAGTCCAACTGCCAAACAATTGATCAGTTTGGTGGAGGTAACTTGCCTTTGTGGACGTGCGTTGTATACGTGACTATAGTGAATATAGTGATTTATTAAGTTTTATTTATTTATCACACATAATTACGTAGTGTAACATTTGTTTATAGTTTTTATTCTTTACACTAAGATTTGATACGTTTATTACGACATATTGATTTTGTGTAATGGCGTCGAGATCTGCAGGAAAACCTATTAAAAGTGGCGACCGTAAAACAGTGTTGAATGTTTTTAAATACTTCAAAAAAATCATTTCCTGAAGAAAATGTGACATTTTGGGTTAAAAAAACTAGTGAAGCAACTTTAACCAGTGTGCGCTCGGTTTACAAATTTCGGAAAGAGGAGAGCACTGGGAATATCGTAACGCCAAGAAAAACACCGCGTAAAATAGAATACAAAACTAATAGGAAACTTAAATATGATGGGTTTATTGTTGGAACTATTCGGAAGATTATACATTCCTTTTTCGCTACTAATACACCTCCAACACTTTCTGCAGTTTTAGAAAAAGTAAACGAAGATCCAGATCTTCCCGAGTTTAAAAGAACAACGCTGTGGAGGCTGGTTAGGGAGAATGGATTTTGCTTTGAAAAGCGCAGAAGACAGTCTTTATTGTTAGAAAGAGACGATTTAATTGTTTGGCGCCATTCATACTTAAGATCAATGAGGCAGTTTAGGAAACAAAAGAGAAATATTGTGTTTATGAACGAAACATCGGTAAATGTTGGGCAAGCGACCTCAAAAATATGGAGAGATACAACTATTAAAACACCGAAGGATGCTTTCTTAGCTGGACTGACGACGGGGTTAAAAGACCCAACTCAACGAGGGCCCCGTTTTGTTATTGTGCATGCAGGAGGAGAAAGTGGCTTTGTTGAAGGAGCGCAGCTTATATTTTTAGCAAAAAAAGGAGCAGCCGATTTCCACGCTGAAATGGATGGAGAAACATATGAAAAATGGTTTGAAGAACAATTAGTCCCTAATGTTCCTCCCGGTACTGTTGTTGTTATTGACAACGCATCGTACCATAGCCGTAAAGTGGAAAAAATACCAAATACAAAAACTAAAAAAGAAGACATAAACAAGTAGCTTTTCCACCGGACATCTTGAAGAAAGAACTGCTCGCTGAGGTGCAAAAAATTAAGCATCTTTTTAATCTTAACGTTGTCGACGAGATAGCTAAGACCCATAAACTTGAAGTTCTGAGACTCCCTCCTTATCATTGCGAGTTAAATCCTATAGAATTAGTGTGGAGCCAAGTTAAAAGGCATGTGGCTGTTAATAACAAAACGTGTAATTTCAAGCTAATGGAGCCATTAATTGAAAACGCCTTTAAGGCCGTCACAAAAGAGCAATGGAACAACTACTGCAATCACGTGGACAAAATTGAAAAAGAAATGTGGAAGATTGATAATTTGCAGGATGACGTGGAACCTTTAATTATTCAACTCTCGGGGTCTTCGACAAACTTGTCCAGTGAGGGAGAAGATAGCTCAACTACGTCACACGTCAGCGTTGAATCTGGAGTTGCTTTGCTACAGTAAATCAAGGAAGGCAATCAACGTGAGTAAAGTTATAAAAATAAAATAGGAATATCATGACATCATAATTGTAGCCTATGGCCTATATGAATAAATATATTTGGTGTTTAATATACATATTTTTACTTATCTATAACTGCGTTAATTATCATTCCAAATTTATTACTTTCACATGACTGAATCTTATTTAACTTACATTGTTTAAGTGTTAAAGAATTGCTCTCTGAACTCTTTTTATCTATGAATAAAAGTAAGTTTAAGACAAAACTAAATAAAATATAGGCCCAACCGAAGTAAAATAATTAATTCGGTGTACAGAGGAGCGTTGCACGAGAGTTGATGTTTTTTGGACGGCTAGTAACGACGAGACTGCCGTTTGGATAACATGGCGTATGGGCGCTCCGTACTGCACGGTGAACGTGGAATTGAGTATAGCAATCTTCTGATTCCGAATCAGAAGCAATGTGCCGATCTATTTCACTAACTGTTAAATTATTATAATCTCTTAAGTTGCCATCTTCATCGGAACTCATTTTGCATTTGCGATATACGCCGAACTACAAACGAACTGACTGACAAGGAACTACAAAGCTTACTGATAACAAAAATATGCCACACAATGACATACGCCATCTTATGACTCCAGGAAACAGCTGGAAATGGCAGTGCACCAGTTTGTTTACAACGCCGATGGGCGTCCGCCGCGTATAGCATGGTGCCACTGTAACGCCAACAGGCGTTATCAGCAGTGAATGTGTTAAGTAGTGTTATTTTAATACGTTTGTCATTTATGTAAATAATCTCAACTAAATAAACAAATAAAATATGGTTTTGACATTTTAAAAATATATGGAAAACATTATTTTTGTGATCATAACATGATGTTATAAATTGAACTTTAGTATTTGTTTAGGGAATTTTAAAATATTTATTAGTCTTTTATCATAAAAACGAAATAGTTCTACATCGTGAGTACAGTACAGTCGTCCACAAGCACGGTTAGGGTGGGCCACTTGTAGAGTGGTAATGACCCTCTCTCCAACTCATACACTTAAAAGTGGTATTGGGCGAGATTGGGTAGTAATAATACAACTTTTTAAATATCCTTTATGAAAAGCAAATATTTTCATTTATAAACTATACTGTGGAACTGACCCACCCACCCCTACTTGGAAAGGGTACACTTAAGTTTTTAACAGAGAGATAGCTATTAAAAACATTGATGAACAGTATTGGGAATTTTAAGAAAAAGTGGAGTCAAAAATAAAAACAATTAAATGGATTGCAGCGGCCACGGTACAAACTTGTATTTCATACAGGAACACATTCTGGCAAAATACTTATGATTGGAAAGTTGGTCAGGGAGTGACAGGAACAACTTTGTCTAGTGAAAGAGACCTCTCTTGAAAAGAATAAAAAAAGTGTGGGGATAGAGAAAGACCAGCTCATTAAAACAGGGCTGACTATATTGTTTATCTCCCGATTGGGAACACACATGATTAGTATATTATTAACTAAATTCATGCAAACAGTGAGAACACAATAACTTTACAGCAAGATTTCTAATTTGCTTCATTAAAATAAAAAATGATGGTTATCATGTCAAACATTTCATAACAAATCGGTAATTAAAGAAATATTATTAGTAAAAAGGGAATTATTGATTAATTTAGGGTAATGAAAACGTATTAAAACCTACTTAAAATATAATAATAGAATATCCTTTAAATATTTCACCTAGGATACAGGGCTGACTAGTATTTATTTATTTTATTTATTTATTCATAAGACGCCGATTAGTATTAGGTACAGTCAGGATATTTCTTTAAACTGTCATCATGAGGAGAGATAGCGATGATCAGAGTTGTTCAGAGAAATTATGTTTTTTTTTTTAGAATTGTATGAAAGGATAAATATGCATAAGTGACATAAGTGCATTTAGCACTAACATTTTTAAACGGCCACCATTTTTAAACGGGTAAAAATATTATTTTAAATTTTTAGAGTGTATTAGGCTTAAGTGGTGTGAAGTAAAATATTTGTGTCAAGTTTCAAAACTATTTTGCTAATACCGTTTAGGAGATAAGATATTTTTTTTAAACACACACACACAGATAGACATACACCAAACTAAGCGATACAAGACACATTTTCATAAGAACCGAGTTGTTTATTTTTACCTATTTAATCATTTCCTGAAGTTTTCAAACACCCTTTTGATTATCTAATCTTAAATATTCAATATTTAAGATTAGATAGAGGCAGTATGGTTCAAATTATTAATTTTTTAAATATACATACATTGACAGGTGTTTTATCGAAATCAGCGTCAATCTAATGCTAAGAATTGATCCAACTTATAAACCATAAACTATTCAGTTACCGAGAGGAAACTTGCTGGTTAAATCTGTGTTGTCTTACATGATACTTACAGCCTGTCCTAAAAGTACATTTTTTTTTTTTTTTTGAGGTCTGCAAATAAAAAAGATTTTTCTAATATATTGGAGAGATTTAATGCAATTTCTTATTCTTATTTTCATATCAAATATCTTAAATACAATTAGCGTGAACCCTATCGACTCTTTTACCCTTGTCCTACAGTTAATTCTAAAGCAAATATTTCACTCAATAAGTCTGACTTTCTATTAACTTTCTCAATTTGATCCTTGTCTGGTTTTTTAACTTCGCCAGATGCAATCTTTGCCTCAATTGCTTCAATTTCTCGCATTTTCTTTTTAAGATTTTTTAATCTTTTAGCAGGATCGATGGCAGGAGGAACAATATTTTGTGTGGCAGATTCCAACTTAGCCACCTTCCCACTTTTAGACTGAACTGTGTGCCACTCTTCAGCAGTCTCTGAATTATTTGATCCAACTGTCGAGACATTAGTAGTCTTCTCCTCGATATCTTCCCCATTCACTTCACTTTCCCCACTTTTCTTTTTCTTCTTCTTTTTCTTCTTTGCTAGAAAGAAAATGATAAGCGTACAAATAGGGTATTATAAATACAAAAATTAACCAATTTAAAAGTACACAGAGTAACTTTATATTCACTATGTTAATTTAGTTATGTTAGAAAAACAAACAGCGATTCATGATATGAAGCTCTAATTATACAGAAAGTCCTATAATTTATGGATAGGTTTACATTTTTCATGATGTTTATTATTGTTTAGAGGTGAAATTTAGTTAATATATTAATGCAGGTAAATTTTTAAAAACTGATTAATAAAACTTAATTTTTATAAATTTTTCAAAATTTAGAAATATGTATACAAATTAAATTGATACAATGAGATACTCAAATAAATTGTTTGTTGTCTAATTTTGATTATTATTTTATATCTTAAAATTTCAGAATGAATTAAACCTAGCCACGATATTTACTTAAATGTGCCATTTTCTAGAGGTGTATGGACATTATTATATAAATTATGTTACGTAGATATAGTAAACCTCATGTTATCCAGACTTGAATCATCCGGATACCCGATTATGCAAATCAGCTGACTGATATGCATGCCAACTTTCCGGGCAGTTCCTGTAAAATATGTACGCAACTAACTTTATAAAGCCATGATAAGTGCATAGTATCATAGGCATTGTAGGCGTATAGTACTACTGAGAAGTCATGCCATTCGTAGTGTGGCAAGAGCTATGAAACTTGTAGAGGGGGGGGGGAGTGGGCAGGGCTTTGTGCAGAGATAGGGAAGAGGGGCAAGTGAATACAATTGATCACAGTGAGCCACATACTAATTATACAGATCAGTATCACAGCATGCTATGCTGACAGTTTTTATTGCCTTATTGCATGAAACAATTAATTTATAGTGACTGCACAAATCGTTGGGTTGCCAAAGTTTATACTCTGGCCACTCTGCTGTACAGTGGAAATTATTAGGTCAAGGATCTGTAAGGGTCAAGGATCTACAGCTGACTGACCAGCCTATATGAATGACATTTTCCCATGAGGGTTTCAACTGTTCCCAGATTAACTCACGCTAGAGTTTGTTTTTTAGAGGTGAAGCTTGAAAGCCTCCCTAGTGTTTGGATCTGAAGTGGGGAGACAGCTCAGTGGAGGGAAAGTGTGTGACACAACTTGTTCAGCCTACATAGTAGTCCAAGTAAACATCAGGACAGGTCATGGAGCACTGTGGAGAACTTTTCTTTCACCATAACAAAGCGGCTAGAAATCTGACTCCGCTTTCTTAGTCAAGATTTATGTCTCACCAAAGGAATTCTACTGAAACAAACATAGCTTTCCATGGTGCTACATAGTGCTATAGGATGTGACCTGATGGATGACGTGTACACAAATAGGGTGGCGTTGACCAACCCGCTCACTCATACAGTTGGCCATGATTAAAGGTGCATGTGACCTTGAGAAAAGGTTAATAGAAGTAGGGAGGGTGGGAGTACTTTTCTAAAAACGTCATACTTACTGAAAACGAAAAAATATTAGATACTGCACCGGTAATTTATCATTTTGTACTAATTCTATTTGTAAATATAACCTGTCTTTTTAATTCATTGCAACTACTGTTTCTGAATTGTTTGTTTGGCAAGTTATTTTTGTTAATTAGGCCTAGAAGACATTTCTAATAGACATTATTAACTGTTTACTAATAGTAAACCAGATTTATAAGTATCCGAATCAGGATAGCATTACATAAGTCCAGATAAAATATGGTTCACTATAACATGACAAAAAAAATATTTAAGTGTAAGATAAAGGTGATATAAATTTGTAAACAAAACACTACAAGGCGAAACAGCTATTGGGATTGTAGTTTTCTGATAGGGCATGAAGGGTAAATTATGCATTTTATATTTGTGTGTGTGCAATTTTACCTGGCAACTTTTCATTTTTGTTTTAATTGTAATAATTTTTAAGAATTTCCGTGATGGTAACAATGCCTTTTAAATATTTTTTTAAATAAACTATTGCATCAAATCGTTAAAAATATTAATAAATACAGTCAGTGAAGACCGAAATACTGTACAAAAAATATGTATATGGGCTGCCACTTGTATAACCTAAAAATACATCGCAAATCGGCAATGTCGCGCAACAAACTATGTTGTTTGCTTTGCAAGCTAAACAACGAAATGTATGACAATAATAACTTTGCTTTCTGTTCCTTGTCAGCTTTATAACAATCAACTGGTTTGTTTTACAATCAAATTTTGCTTTCAGTTTGATATTGTAAACATAAGCAGACGAGTGCGAGTGTTTTGTTATTAGTCATGGTGGGAACATGACTAAACCATTACTATTAGTGCAAGTTTCTATTTTGATTATGTTTGTATAATATAAAGTTTATCTTATACTTTTCAAATACTTAAATGCTACATATATATTTTAATATATATCTATTATAAATTGAACTCCCACTCAAGTTTTATCTTCCTGTAGTCAGAGGTAAACATGGTTTTGTATTTTCAGCAAAAGTCAATATGATGAATTTTACATAGGTTTGGAAAAATTTTTTCTATAAAATATGATATTTTATTGTAGGGAATTAAAGTGTCGACAAACCTACAGCAACTCAGTAATGATTTTAATTGTAAATTGCTTTCAAAATTTATATAAAAAACAAAAATAATTATTTTTTAGGTACTTATAAACTACATAGTTTTGAAACCTGCTTTATTGTGAAAATAAAAATATAAAATTTTTGCTCTAGCTAGAAAATTGTATTTTTTATGAATTTTTCCCAAAAGCCTACATTTTCCTTGATTTTAACTGCTAGAATAGCGGACTGCACAGTGCAAAAAATCTTATAGGCCAATGGGTTAACCCCCTCCCCCCCCCCAATAACTTTTGTAAGAAGAAAAATGAAGTGATTTACTTTGGGGAATGTTTTATATGACCAACTGAGGAGGTTTTAATTTATGAAAAATAATGACTCTTCCTCCGTAAATGGGTTACTTCGGGGACAAATCAAAAATTTTAAATGGGAACGCCTAGCAAAAGGCACCTCATTATCACCAAAGAAGATGATCACTTTAAACAGAAAAACAGACAAATAAAGGATTAAAGATAGGAACTAATTTAAATATTCTTGCTTTCGCAGATGTCGTAGTTATTTAACTTGAGAAGAAAGATGATCTTAGAAATTTGACAAGACTTTTCAGAAAATCAGCAAAACGGGTTTAATAATTAATGATGGAAAAACAAAGAATATGAAATCGTCAAAACAAGAAATCGGCCCAACAAAAGGGATAAATATTGAAGAACATTGTTTTGAAAAAATTTGATCTTTTAAATATCTAGGAATCTTAATATCAAATAAAATAGTGAAGAGCAAGAAATAAAAATGGAATTAATAGGGCAAAATAAAAGTATGTATGTGTGTAACAAAATTCTAACCTCGAGAATTTTAGAATGCCAATCCTAAACTAAAGGTTATCACACAATTATCCCACCAGTGTTGATGTATAGAGCCAAAGCATGGATATTCAACAAAAAAGAAGAAAGGAAACTCATTGTACTTGAAAATAGCATTTTAAGACAGATTTGTTGGACCTATAAATGATAATGGAGACTGGAGAATTAAACATAATGAATAAAAACAAGATATTTGTATAGAGATTATATTACAGCCCATGTTAGAGCTAGAAGGACATGAACCCATGGACACGTCTTAAGGAGATATCGAGGATCACTTTTTTAACCCTCACGCTAGCAAAGTCGTAATCTAAAACTCATTTTCGGCCTGTATGTACTGGCAGCATCGTATTTCATAACTCATTTCACGTTGCATGTTTATTACGTAATTTTACAAATATTCAAGTAGTAAATTGGACTCAACATTATACTGTTTAGTTCTGCAAATCTCACGCTTTCTTTTTGTATGTTCACTTCATATAATATATAGTTTTTTGTTTTTATTTATTGGCCTTTGCCAAAAGGTTACTTGTGGATTTCAGTAGGTCATCTGGCGCCAGTCACACTCAAGTCGGCTATAAATTTCCATTTTTACAAATAATTTACAGAAATAAGTTCTTTTCAGTTAGCATTTCCTTTTTTAACACAACTTTTTATACAAATTGGATTTGGATATTGATAATTTTAAGTGTTCTACATGGTCACTAATTAGAAATTTTTTTCGGAAAATAAAATATCTAACTTCAAACCACAAAAAAATTTGTTTCTAAATAATTTTGAACTTTTTTTAGCTTTTATGTGGTAGAACATACAATTTTTAATACATTGATATATAATACATTATGTTCTGATCAAATCCTGATTTTATAGTAATTTTCAAACAAACTATAAAAATCATTTCCCAGTCAAGGCAAATTTGATCGCCAGTGCGAGGGTTAAGGCAGATTAACCATTCACCTATTCTTTGATTAAGATATATTGTGGTAGCATCTATTGTGTTTGGAAACCTGTTTCCAATGATCAGGACAATTTTTTTCAGTATTTAATTTCTATTTGACCAACAAAAAAATTCACAGTAGAATAAGAAGATAAAAATAAACTTCCTGTTTTAGACATACTTAAAAGAGCAGATAAAGAGTTGAAAACATCAGTCTACAGAAAAAGACACAAACTGGACAGTATCTAAATTTTTATTCAGACATCCCAAATCATGTGAATCAAGGAATTGCACAAGGAGAGTATTCAAATTTCATAAACGATATGATTGCAACAAGAAATAAAACAGATATTTTATGAATTAAAAAATAATGACTACCCGCTAGAAGCAATAAACAAATCTTATCATAAAACCAGCCAAAAATTGTAATAAATTATATTTTTATTTATTTATGTATTTATTCAGACGGCAATACACCATTTTACAAGTTGAAACAGTTAAGAATAGTAAAGGTGACAAACAGTTCAATAAATAACTAAAATTAGAGAAAATAAGTAGTATCATGCAAGTGTACAATGCAAACAGAATAGCAGCCGGCAAACAGATCTGCCCACACAGTAATGGTTAACTGTAATGGTATTAGTTAAGTTAAGCTAATCAAACAATAACAAGCATTCAACGGACAACAAAATAAAGATATAGCAATAAAGATATAACAATAACTATCAAAATCACCTCCCATAATAACAGAAATAGCAATAACAAAATCACAAAATCATAATAATGTAACTGGTAACAACTAATAATCTAATAGCAATATGCACATCATACAACCAAGCAAATAGTTCTAGAACTATAGCGTACAGAACAGCCATTACAATCAATAACCACTAACAAGATGAACAATACCTTAGCTAATAAAAACAAACAGCAAAACATAACTACGAGATAAAGATTCACACAACATTAACAGTGTATTAGTATTATATTGAGTATATCAAATTTAATATAATCACTCAGCTACAATATGAGAGTTTAAGTGCCATTTTCTTGAATGCATGGATACTATGTCCAAAAAAGTCAAGTTCTTCACACACCATGTTACCAGTCCTCAGCAACCGTGAAAATTCAGCATAAATAAATGCTTAAACCATTTTCAATAAAATGGATGTAGTATGTAAATGATTCAAAAATGACACTCACTAAATCGTCTATTTAATATTTTTAATAACATGTCATCATATTAATTTATTTTTCAGTAATGTTTATGTTGTTAGTAACTATTTATATTTGAAACGATGTAAGATTAGTACCCAAAATGTAACATATTAAAAAATGAGTGATGTATAGTTTAGGTAAAAAATATAAACACCTAATTTGTTTGAAACCCGTATGATTTAACTAACCCTCCATTTTTCTTTAAATTTGTAATGGTAACTAGTAGTTTGGTATCTGTTGAAATGTTGAATTTGTTTGCTAAAAACTCAAAGCGTTGGAAATCTCCAACAAATTCAATAATCACCCATACTCATATAATTCGTTCATAGTTGCGTAAAAATTTACACTATCTAGATTTATTGAATTTATTTTAGGTTTCCCAATTTTACAGTTAAATTCTAAGTTTATTATTTGCTTTACCAGTTAATAGAAATCTTGTAGAGTTACACAGTACCACTAGTTATTTGGTTTATTTTCTGGAGTAACTTATTAATTGCACGGAAGTTCAAAGTAATGGCACAACTACACTTAAACTGTCATACCCTATTCAACATAACAATAATAGCAAATCTCTACAATTTTAAATCTTACCTTTACTAACGTTAACAAGACCATGTATTGAAGCCTGAGCTGCGGCCAGTTTAGCCTCTTCTCTTTCCTTTATAATAGCAGGGTCCAGACCTGCTGGATACTGAAGATTTCTGCTATTGGCCCACTGTTTGCCTTTACTTTCATACAGTGGCACTTCTTCCTGGGGAACGTAACCTTCTTTAATTCTTCGGGCTTTTCTCCAACTGCCATCAGGTCTTTGAGAGGCCGGAATAAATGAACCTGTTTGATGAATTAAACTTTAAACTGATATTCTACTATAGGCCTATTTGGAAAAGTAAGCAAACTGAACAGAATTCAAATAAACAAAAGCAAAACCAAGTACACAGCAGTCTTAGGAAATTTTTTTTTTTTAATTTTAGAATCATGTTTCCATCATATTGAAATGCAGCAATATGGGTGGTACACGTTTCTGCACTATACACGTCCTTCATCATCATTTTCATATCCAATAAAGCCGGATATATTGTGGATTCAACTAACAGATGTACTTTGTAAAGTTGATCTCCTACAGGAAGGATTTATGTAATAACATCTGAAGAAATCATCAAAACTACACAAATATTGAATTTAGAATAACTTTTGCCTAAAATGTAAGTGATAAAATTTATTTCTATATTAATGATTCATGTAAATTAGTACAGACTAGATTAGTTCAGTCTGTAGTAGGTAGGCTGAAGAACAGCTTCATAAAACAACCTTTTATAAAAATATTATCTATAGCTCCTTCAGAGATAAGATGTCAGAAGGCATTACTTAAAGATTACAATAACTTCCCCACTACACAGGATCTCCCACATCAAAACGGTCGCCTAACGTCCCGAAACCCACCTCTATGTACTGGTTGAGCAGATCAAACTTCTTGCCCAATACTAGCTGGGCGATAGCGTGCAACAGTTTTGATGGACAAAATAAGTTCCTTATTAACGATCCATCAATACCGTTGGTGGAATGAACCTTCCTCATAGGGAATTGACACTACTAAATCGGTTCCGAACTGGCATGGGCAGATATAACTACTGGAAGTATAAATGGGAATTCACACTATATCAATCATGTAATTGCAGAGAGTCTATTGAAAACATTTTTCACATAATTACAGAATGTCCATTGCACTGTTTTACAAAGGTATTGGCCAGCATAAATAGAATCAGTAAGGCAGATCTTAAATGGCTCAATGGATTGGATTTAGCTTTTTCACAGGATACCACTTCATATTTTATTTTAATTAATATATATTATAACTTTTGGATCTTGATCCAAATATCATATTTGTTGAGGGAACAATATGCTATTATCAAGAGTTTTCTTAAGCTTTTTACTATAATAATTTTGCCATTTTCCGGCCTGGTCTATTTTACAATTGTAACATGTAGCCTACCCGTAGGTAACATGTACAGAGAGGTACTGAACCACCCGCCCACCAGAACACGTACTGTGGTGCTTGACAATACATGTTTGAGACAAATTCAATACCACTCTACGTGTATAAGTGGAAAGGTGGGTCAATACCACTATATTATATGTATGGGTAGGACACATAAATAACAGCTGGAATACATATACAACAGCTTTTTAAAAAAAATTAATAAATCGTAGCTAACAACCTATACGGTATATAAATGAATATATATAGTTGAAAACCATACCTATTCTATAACCGCAAAAAGGTGGTCTCATCTATCTTACTTCTTTTCCATGATGAACATATGGGATTCAACAGCCATTTATTCTAAATAGAAAAGTCAGGTAAAGAAGGAACTAGGTGTGATTTTTTAAAAGAAGTCTAAAGGCAGCATTGGAATACTTGTCAAGACAAGGACCTTGATAGCCTATCAGTTAGCATTACTGCTCCACATGCAGAGAGTGACAGTTCTTAATCTGGGGAAGTCCCTATAAAATTTGCTCGAAAGGTTTAGACCATTGTCCCATGACTTAGCAACATTTGTAGGCTGAGTAAAAAATACTACTGGTGTGAAAAGAAGAGAAAATAAAACCAAAATAATTTTCAAATTTGTGTTCAGCATAAAAAACTACACCAAATTAAAGAAAAAAGGTGAAAAAATCAAGTAAAATAACTGAGATATTGTAAAATAAGTAAAATGCTCATTAATTTAGATTTTTTATATAAAATGTGTTTCCATGGAATATTGAAAATTTAGACTTGGTTGTAAAAAGATCTACCAACTCCATGGTGATAAAAAGATCAAGCTTTGCGAAGCGTCTAGAAACATCATAAAAACCAAAAATCAAAGGTAACTGTTGTACATTAGACCCGTTATTTTGATCAAAACTTTTAGTAATTTATCTTGATTTGAATGAGTGTGATGAGTAAATGTAGTCTGTAACAAACTAAGGCCTTAAAAATGTCATTAATTAATTGCCCAATGAGAAATGAATAGTCGGTGGTTATCAGTTGATCATTTTAAAAATTTGTTACTACTCTGATTGGGATCGGACTGAGAAACAGGTTATGAAGCTGAGTTTAAACCAACAACACTACCAATAGTATGACATCAAATTATAACAGATGCAATCTTTTCATGCACTTTCTACTACCATAAAAGTAAATCAATTAGTAGAATTCGTTAATTACTAATTGAGGTTGTGAATTAAGAATTTATACTGGTGTTTACTTACAGTTATTTCAGTATACAGTGAAGTTTGAACTAAGGCTTCTTTTTGGTTCATATTTGAAAAAGTCAGAAATGTTCTTTAAAATCATTGTAAGGTTTTTCAGGAATCCCCTAAACAAATAGGCTAACTTAGCATTTACTGTTCATTCATATTAATTAGGTTATGTTTGTTATCCTAAATGTTTATGAGTTCAGAAGTCTATGTTTATTACCTTGATCAGTAATCTCCACGGTCCTTGCCATTACATTACAAATTAATTATGACAAATATCAACTAAGCCATTAAATAACTGGCAGAACATTAGTTTAGATACATGAGTGTGTAAGGAGAGACTGACTAAAAAAAGTGAATATGTTGACTTGCCGAAAGTATTTTGTTTTAGTACTGATCTGACCCTATTCCTGGTACAAATCTGAACCGAACCGATGAACTGTGTTCATTGACCGAACTGACCGGGTACGGGACGCTGAAAATCACCCGGTCTTGAACGACACTTACGGTAGAGTATCGTTATTGGTTTTAAAATCAAGGGTATCATTAATCGATGGGGCACCTTCCTACTACTTATATATGAGTAGTATAAGTATATACTACTTATACTATATATATATATACTTATCCGAAGAGCCCCTCCTAGCGCAAGAAACTTGCCATCCCAGTTTATGTGTTTCCATTGATATCTCTGATCCGACACCTGCTTACTCTGTGCGTCCTACCTTCATCCGGAATATTCAAAGATGCAACCTTTTCCAGGTTAAAAATGATCTCCAGCATGGAGCCATTCGGTTCGACTATGATAGCAATGATGTCGACCTGCAGTTCTCGAGCTTCTGCGGCTAGCTTGGCGAACTGGTTAAATATCATTCTCCATGGAGGGCAGTTGGTCGTTCTGTCTTTCCCAAATGGTTTTCCAAGGAGCTTATTGAACTTGTTATTCTCAAGAAGACGTTACATAAGAAGTTCAAGCAATCCCTTGATTTAAATGACTACAATACCTTTCGTATTATTCGTGAAAGGTGCAGGGCCGTCTCCAGGGAATGTCGTTCAAGCTACATCAACTATGTCAAAACCACCATTTCATCGAATGTTAAAATCTTCTGGATCTTTGTTAAGTACCTCAATCGGACTTCTTCCATGCCCTGCTCTCTTAAACATGATGCAATCAAGGCTTCCCACCCTGATGAGATGTGCGAGCTGTTCGCTGATTACTTCGCGTCGGTCTACTCCCCTGCGTCCCAAGATGAACCGTCTGTGCATAATTTTGATACCCCATTCATCTTCTCTGAATGTGCTGTCTCTCTTGAGGATGTGGAAAGGAAGCTCGTTGTTCTGGATCCCACCAAGGGCAGTGGCCTAGGCAATATCACACCTAGAGTACTTAAATTCTGTCACTCGGAACTGGCTCTTCAACTTCTCCACTTGTTCAACCTCAGCTTATCTACTAGCATATTTCCCTCAACACTGAAAAATGGGTTCGTGGTTCCAATCTTCAAGTCTGGAGATTGTTGCGATGTTACCAACTATAGACCCATCGTAATTCAATCCATCCTTAGTAAGGTTTTTGAATGCCTCGTTTTGGACATAGTGCAGCCTTTATTTAAACATGCCATAATTAATTAACGAGCAGCATGGTTTCACCTCAGGTCGCTCAACGGTGACAAATCTTCTCTCGCTTCAGTACATGGTTTTGGAAGCCTTCAGCCGTGGAAATCAAGTAGACAACATCTACATTGACCTCAGTAAGGCCTTCGACAAGATCAACCATCGTCATCTTCTTGCTAAACTACAAGGCTATGGTTTCACTGGCACAATGTTGGAATGGTTTGGAAGCTACCTTATGGATCGTCGATTTGCCGTGCGCCTTGATGTTATATAACGTCTCTTCTAGCTTTATTATCACTTTCAGCAGGAAGTTAAACACAGTAGTAGCAGACTATCTTCTCGATGGAAACCAGGTGGAGAGCTGCAGTACCATCAAGGATCTTGGTGTTCTCATCGACTCTTCTTTTGCATTTGGCCCCCATATCAGCAACATCTGCACCAGGGCTTCGCGAATGCTTGGATTCATCTCCCGTTCTGCACAACATGGCTTGAACACCCACGCCTCTACGATACTGTACAAGTCCCTCGTCCGCCAGTTACTCGAGTATGCCTCTGTGGTTTGGTCACCATACCAGCTCGGCCATATTTACCATTTCCAGTCTGTGCAAAGACGTTTTGTCAGGTTCCTGGGATGTCGTACTGGTTTCAACTTTCGTGAAGTCCCAGTCGAGGAGCTGTCTGCTATACATGGTCTTCAGAGTCTTGAATGTAGGAGGCGGGTGGCTGATTGTATTTTCCTATTCAAACTCCTCAATCATCAAATCAACTGCACCTTCTTGCTGGGTACAATTAGATTCCACGTTCCTACCAGAACTACTAGACATCAACGTCTCTTCGAACATGACCATGCTGGGACCAACTACCTTCGATTCAGTCCCATTCCTCGGCTTATGCGCTTTGGGAATGAGATTGGCTCTTCAGTTGACCTCTTCACCGCAGTCGTGGGAGCGGTTCGTCGAGCGGCCGCCGATGGAAACCTGATCACGTGATGTGTCTTTATCCTGGCCTGTATTTTGCTAAATATTTATATTTTCAATTGTTATGTCGTAAAGTTTGTACATAATTATTCTTTCTGTGGCTTCTCACTAATTTTGCTGTACTGTATTATGACATCTTCTCATAGATTTTATTGTTAACATTGTTGGCCATATTGATATATGTATTCTTAATATTGTAAAATGGTGTATGCCGTTGGTTAGTAAAATAAATAAATAAATGAGTGTCTACGTCCACTTTGTAGTTCGGAGGCAACTAAAACATATTTACCGTGGTTTGGAGGTGTGGTTAAGTATCACATTTTGGGGACCTTACACAATTATCGAGCCGCGGTGCCATTTTTACCAGATATCCCCCCTCTTGGTTTGTTTCTTAACTGTTGTGTTCTATTTTATCCATCTAATACTGATCAGATCACAGCCAACTGTAATTAACTGTACTTTAGCGTTGACGGACTACCTGAATTTTACTGTGTTGTTGTTGACATAACTTCTTAACGTAACTTAGCACATAATACCAAGAACCAAAATTAATTTACTAAAATTTATAAATTCATACTCTTACACTGGATATATTTGTATGTGTATGGTAATATATTCAACCTCAACCAACATCTTCGTCGAACTTTTAACAGCCTTTCCCCAAATGACAGTACAGTAAACACATAATTGTTTGTTAAAGGGTACTTGACAGTCTTATTAATCAAATAAATTATGTATGGATATTTCAAGATTAAAAATGAGCCAAGAAGCAGATTGAAGTGTAAAAAATCTATCCTACAGTACTTCTTGACATTAATCCAGTTGGTGTTATCAATATTCTCCAAACATATATAATCATAGACATTCAATTATACCCTATAATAATAGAAGGTCTATGATATAATGTAAATTTTACAATTTAGTCTAACATTCTTACATATGAGACACCGACACAACGTCATGCGTATTTCAAGGCGAATATGAATGATGATATGAGTGTAGTCTGGTTACTAACTGAGTTCAACTGTTCCTCAGAAAGGGCAATTTATTAATAGCCCAACAGCCAGGGCAACTAAGGGACCTACAGTCTTGGAATCCGAACCACGTAGTGTTGGTCTGATTTTCAGCTAACTGACAAGTCTGACACTCAGTCATCTTCCCTACACAACATCCGAACCTTGACTACCATCCAACATGTACACCCCAGACTTCTCTAGTAGTGTCCGCGTCGATGGCAACCATAGAGCGGACGCCGTGTCGGTATTAAGAGGATGTTGACACCAAACGCTTTTGAGAATAAAAAAAAAAATCGATGACTAACGAAACATTAGCAGAACAGTAAACATAATGAATATGAAATCAAATCAGTTTATTCAGCCAAATTTAACAAAACATTTGTATTAGCTAAGTCAAATAGAACTAACAATGGTTCTTATACTACTACTAAAAAAATATACAACTACACAAAGTATCATAAAAATAAATTATGTCACTTCGATAGCCTACAGGCATCAATAAATTCCCAGACGCTGTAACAGGACAGATTTATGAGGTAATTTTAAGCTGTTTTCTAAATTTGATAATTTTGTCTAAAATATCATATGAGGGTGACGAAGGTTAGTGAAGACATCCGATCGTCTCATAGTAAAGCCGAACAACAAGAAATTCAGGTCTGGCCTCTAGTATGTTGGTGGTATGGAGCGACGCCGACTTCAAAAAAGTCCTCAGCTCCGGAGATCACGTATGCGATAAGGGTAATTGCACGGAGCCGACCACTACACTTCTCTAACAGGGCAACATTTGATTCGAGTATTTTTCTTCAGGGCTGGATACATATCTATAACCCACTCAGTGTATGGATAAGTTCTTGTTGTCCATTATGCTCCCAAATAAACCTGCCTACAGTCCCAGTCATGTCAGCCCAGGTCGTCATTTTCAGTTCTGTATTCTCCAATACATTTGAAGGTATTAATAACTAATTAAAATGAACAAAAATGATGAATTTCAGTATTGAATGCACATTTTACATTTCATATATTCAACCATAAAGGACTCTCTCGATACTTTTGTAATCAATACTAGAACTGTTATCTTTTATTTATATGAATATTTGTATTTGACTTGTGCTAACGTAAGAAATAGTTTTATGGAAATAAAGGATTTTGATTTGATTTGATGTACATAGTCACAGAACTATAAATATCTGTAATCTCATTTATCCTTGAAATAGATAAAGTAAGGAACTAAAATGTTATCTTTTTTCAGGTATTAAGATGTTTAATGCCCTGCCAGTTAACATTAGACGCTTGCCTAGATCTAAGCTTGATAATCTATTGAGAGATTGGCTTTTGATGAATCCACTGTACAATGTGACTGAGTTTTTTTTACTTGGACTTTGCTACACTAACCAGACCTGAAGTGACACCCACCACACTTGACTAGAGGTATACTTGATCAAACAAGCATGCATGTTTTGACTTGAATTACTTGCCTGCATGAGAATTAATATTTGTTTTTATTTATGTAATATGTATATATTATTTTGTATCTTTTAAGTAATAAGCGCTCAGCATGTGTTAGTTTGCATGTATTCTGTATACATGTTATTACTTGCATGTTTTTTCCATTGACTGCTTTGCTAGTTTTAAAACTGAACACTTTGTTTATTTGACTTGTGCATGATCACAGCAACTATTATTTTACCATGCATCTAATATTATATTAGTATTTAGCATGACCTAGCCTGTAACATGTCTTGTTGATTAGCTCAATAAAATCATTGAACTAATCAATTGTACTTCATTTGGAATAATTAATGACACTTGGAACTATTCATTTCCAGTCTGAAATAGTTTTATTGAACAATAATTTGTATACTATACATTTTACCATTGGAACAATATATTCAAAACAATGCAAATAACTATACCATATATCTTGTCTATGACTATAGCATCGTGTTTATAATCTATATACATTACTTTTTGTTCATTTCACAAAACGGGTAAAACAGTATGTTAATAATCGAATTTAAATTAATAAATTGTTCAAAGCTGTCGGAAAAACGATGGATTGAACTGTACCCTTTATTATAATACTCTAAAATTAATTAATTGTGTATGTACAAATTATAAATTAATGACTTTACATTAGAGATGGACGTTATACAACATAACAGGGTAAATAACAGTGTAGTCACGTGACAATAGTTATCCCCGCAACGTGTTGCTGGAAACTCCCTGATATAACTTTGACAACAGCCTTGCAACGTACAACTGTATTCGTCTGTTTAGTAAACCTATCCGGTCGCTGGCGTTGCCGAAATAAGACGTTGTATTATTTAAATTATATCTAATGAATTATTTTTGTAATCGAAATTAATTATATTTAACGATGAATTACATTTGCATAACCGTGTTAATTTAATAACACTTTATTTATTTATTTCAAACAATAATAATTTGTGCTATGAGTATTGTATAACAACGTAATTTCATTAATTAAGTAACTGTTTATGAACTGACTTTTAATTTAATTTCAATCCAAAAACATTATCTGTTATACATCAGTCAATTAATAGTCAACAATAACGCAATTTAAAAACAACAGGCAATCAATAGTGAAATATATATATATATATAAAGAACTACACTTAGCAATCTTTTCTAATTCTAACAATCTTTAGAAAAGATTGCTAAGTGTAGTTCTTTATATATATATATATAAATATTAAGCAATCAAATAGCTAAAAATGTCAAACAATAGTGAAAGGTGAATAACACAACCAGCCGCGATGATTGAAAACGGGTAGTCGACAACAGTTGCCAAAATAACAGGTTGCCGCAACTGTCGGCTGGCTGAAAAACGTTATAACACGTTGCTCGGAAACAACGACAATTTCCATCTCTACATAGCTGTCTGTCAAGGAGACGACTTGGTCGTGCTGATTTTGCCTTTAAATTGAACTGTCAAGTAGGAGTTGAATCACTGATGTGAACCGACCGACTTGTCACTGAACACAACTGAAAATGTGAATGACCCCATTTTTCTTCTTTCTTTAATAGGTTGGAGACCACCGAAAACACCAAGAGCAGTGATGCCAATCCAATTTATTATTGTGGATATTACCATTAGCACATTCAAAAAGTACCTCTTTTCTAATATATTAATTGAGTGAACGAGTTCTGAAAGTCGATACACATACTTCTCTATCTTGAAATTCAGAATTTTTAAGTAGTAATAAAAATGGAATTAAAAGAACTATTGGCTATTTTTTATTATTTCACAGATACCTGAGGTAGAATCTTTATTTAATCAGAATTATTAAGAAAAAATTTAATTATTTTTATTTATTATAGTACTGTAGAAGATCATTTTCATTTCCTCCATTATTTGAGAAGAAATTTTAGTTTTATTCTGATTTTAAAGAAAATATTTTGAAAAGAAAAAGAAACATTAACTTCGAATTTTGTATTTATCAAATTAGTATAATTTAATTTGATTTTCTATTAAATTTTATTAAAGATAAACAAGATATTTTGCAAGAATTTTTGATTTTATACATCCTTTGTTTGAGTGATTGAAGATAAAAATAATAATGATAATAACTGCAGCTTTTCTGTTTTTTTTTTTTTTTTTTTTTTTTTTTTTTTTTTTTTTTTTTTTTTTTTTTTTTTTGAGAGAGAGAGAGAGAGTACAATCTACTCTACCCCGGTATAGAAATTGATAAATTTCATTCGTGTTTAATATTTTTATTGGTCTTGTTAAATCTGTCTGTTTGTGGATATTATTTGGCATGTAAAACATATTTAGCATTTTCTAGTATATGATTCTTGAGATAAAATCTAGATTTTTTATGTTTATTTTAAAATATATGTTATTTCAAAATTATATTTTTAATGTTATATACCATCTAATTGTTGTGATAACGTATCTTCAAATAATAAAGCAACATCATCTAACCAACACATTTCTTGGTCAATATTATTAGAAATGCTTTGAGCAGTTGAATCATATTGAAGAAATCAGTTTTTCATTTCACTTTAAAGGAATAAAACAGTTTTCAGTCCATACAATTGTTAACTTAGACGATATATTTTTTCCACTTTCATAAAAACTCATTACAGTACTAAATAAAAAAAACTTACCTTCAATTAATTAAAGTACCATACAGAAACTCTATGTTCACATTATTTTTTTTAATTATTTTCCAGCTGCTTGAGCAAATAAAACTTTAAATAAGCTTGTTTTTACCACTGAATTAAATGTTTAGTTTAAATCTAAATTTGCTGACATCTTCAAACAACTAATCTTCTATTTGTAACAGTTGTCTTCTATGGCTATCTTTCCTTTAACCCCCTTTTGATCCACCAATTCCAAAGTATTTTATTCAATAATAAAAATTGTCTCTTCTTATTTAGCCCTTTACCACTTTTCTTTACCTAACGTTTCTTTATATGCTATCATTCCTTCCTCTAGTCTTATTTCATTATATTTAAATCTCTTTTGTCTTATTTTGCTATTTTCTTTTTTGGCCTTAATTTGTAATAAACAGAAAACCATCTGCAGAGATTGAAAAAAAATGGTGTTCATGTTTTTAATGAATCCAAAAAAATCAGCTGTGGGGCTTTCTTCTTGGCTTTATTTCATCCAGAACATCAAACTTACCTCCTCCAAAGTCTATTTTTAGCAATAGCGTTGCCAGGAAATATGTATACTGAGTACAAGATACTGGGATGGGGGGAGGGGGTCTGGATTGTATGGAATACGTCCTAAGGGAAGGCGTGGTCTGTAGCTCTCCCTCCACAGGAATCTTTTGTTTTAAAAGTGCATTGTGAGGCTATTTTAAACCTCAAATTTGCATTTATTTAAAAATTCTATGTACATGAGAATACAATTTAGTTTTTTTACTTTGATAAGTTATACCACAGATACTTAAGTTAATTAATTCCATTTTGTTTGCTATACAGGGTGTCCAGCTTCGGCTGTCACATATTTCAGAGGATTGTTTGTCAGGTCAATACAAGTAAATAATTCTATATAACATGTATCTTTTGTCGATTAGTTTTTGTCTATGTCTATTTGTGTTTTTTACAAAAATTTAAATATCTCAAAAACCGTTAGTGATACAGTACTGAATTTTGGTAGGAAAGTTAATTTTAGAAAAACACATTTCATTTAAAATAGCTGTATGTCCAAGATTATCATTTTCAAAATGGCAGCTGTCTAAAAATTTCAAAGTCAAATATAACAAAAAACTACACATTTTAGCCAAACATGTTAAAATACAATATTTGTAGACTACACAATATCAAATTCAATGATATACCAATTTAAAAGGTGGCGTGATAAATAACAAAGGAAACTTATGTTTTGTGAGTGAAAGCTTGTCATCTGGGTACTCTTTACCGAATATGAATATGTTAAACTGAAATTTGAATATATTAATGTTACTACAGTAACTGGCCTTATAATAAAATTTGGCATTGTTGGCACTGTTTTGTAACCCAGCTACTTGAGGACAAAGTGTTGTGGAAATTATAGGCGATAGGTTCTATACTTAGTACTTAATACTGACATGACATGCCCTCAATGATTGCTAGACACTACTAGAGAAGTCTGGGGCATCCATGTTGGGTGGTAGTCATTGTCTGGGTGTAGTGTAGGAGAGAGAACTGAGTAACAGGCTTGTCAATAAGCTGAAATTTAAACCGATACTAAGTAGTTCAGATTCCATGTAAAGCTGTAGGTCCCTTAGTTCCCCTGGCTATTGGGCTATTAATGAATGGCCTTTTTCTGAGGAACACTCAAACTCAGTTAGTAACCAAACTACACAGACCATCCCCATTCATCCTATACTCATATAATCATTCATACTCGCTTTTAATTGTTTTGAACTAAAATTTATTATTTTAACTGGTATTTCATGGCAAATTTTGGAATGGATATGCAGATCACTACCTGCTCTTCATTTGTCACTTTCTAAGGAATAGTTGGCCCTAGTTTACAGCAATGACAACATTCACTCGTCACACTCATTTGAAATCCAAATTCTCCAATATCTTGATGATCAGTGTCTTAAGAATAAATAAATAAATTTCTAACCTCACCATATCATGGTCTGATTGTGAAGAAATAAATACTTCAACTTGACAATATGGTACATAGAAAAGGAGTTATTAAGATAACTTTCAGGTGTTAGCAAAGCTATAGGTAATTAATTAATTTGCCCTGTCTATTGGGCTATTAATTAATAGTCCTTTCTGAGCTAAGTCGAACTCAGATAGTAACAATGACTACACTCGTTCATCAACACTCATTCACACCTCATATTCGCCCATATCTCTACTATCGGCGTCTTAGAGATAAATAATTAATTTTTATTTTTAACACGTTCGCTACCGGGCGGCTCATATATGAGTCAGGCACATGTTTCACACAGACGGGTATGTTGAGAATAAATCGTACATATAGCCCAGCTAAATGCTGATTGATCATTCTCACAGCCTGGAGAAAAATGTCAAAATATAACTCGATTTCGATCTTGAATTGCATCTATATAAATTCTGAACCACATATAACCTTTTTTTTCTTATTTTACCATGATTTTAGAGCGGCTCATATTTGAGTCACCCGGTCTATGATGTGCATTTTTATAAATTATAACCATGTATTTACAATAGCCCGGGTGGCTCATATATGAGCCAAGTAAAAATTACAAGGTAAAAAGAAACAATATACTGTTATTGAAACAAATATTTTTATATTAGAAATACGATATGTGAATGTACTAATATAAAATATAAAAAAGCAAAATTTACTTCGACAAAATGAGAAGAAACTAACATAAAATATTCTGTGTAAAAACTAATACGACTTTTATTTGCTGTGCCACTGGCTGAACAGTCAGAAATGCAAAGTCCAAATGGTTTTCCATTGTTGTCCCTGCATACTGAACATACATAAAAAGTCTGTTGTCTCTTCTTTTTAGTCTCACGGCATTGATGGCAGCGTACTCTTTTATCCAGCTTCACTGGCATGTGCTGTACTGTAACAGATCCTCTGGGAGTTATGCGATCAATTGGATGTGCGCTCCGAAGTTCTTTAATAATAATATCTCTGAATTTGAGATAACTAATAGTATTACCCATCTTGGAACAAAGGTACCTGCTATTCCATAAGGATGCATCCAAAAGGTGGGAAAAAACCTTCATATACCAACGTAGACTTTTTCTGAGAGTGGAATAATAACTGATCATCTGATCGTTGCGATCAATACCGCTCATATTTCTATTGTAATCAACAATCATACTCGGTTTTAGTACTTCACAGCCTCTCCTGTTTTGTACATTCTCCATTGTCGGCCCATGCATAGGTGAAATAATGAGGACATTTCTTTTGTCCCTCCATTTCATTACCGTGACATCTCCCTTCTGCCGGCTAACATACTCTCCTCTTTTTAACTTAGCATCGGTAACTTCTATAGGATTCCCAGTTCTTTTTGATTGTAGTGTTCCAGTCATGGTTGTATTTTTACCTAAGAGGTCTTCAGCTAATGTTATACTGTTATAAAAGTTGTCTAAATAAATTGCATGACCTTTCCCAATACAATTTTCCAGAATCTTCATTACTACATGATACGTGTGTTCTTTCTCAGAATCTGTCAGTGTACCTTTACCAGAGTAAATAAGTATATTCAATAAGTACCCATCTGGAGTACATAACTCGTACATCTTAATCCCATATTTATGGCGCTTGTTTTTCAGGTACTGCCTAAATGACAAGCGCCCACGCCATAATATCATGGCTTCGTCGAGCGATAATTCCTTTCCTGGAGAATAAACTTTCCCAACAAGTATTTAAGAACTTGGTCTATTTTGTGAAGCTTGTGTTCAGTGTCGTCAGTGTCTGAGTCATAAAAGCAAATACATTGTATGATTTGCTCAAAACGGTTTCTGGGCAATGTCTTTCCAAATATTGGGTGATAGTACAAAGATGACGTGCTCCAACAATGTTTTATTGCTGGGAAACGTAAATTTCCCATTAGTAAGCATAATCCCAGAACCTTTTTTAATTCATCTATCGTTATAGGGGTCCAACTCTTTGTATGACTTGTTCGTGGTTGAGGCACATTGTGTACTAATGTAGCTCGTTTGTAAGTCCAGGATACAATTTTATTTAACAATACATCGTCAAAAAATGTATAAAAAACCTCAACAGGATTTTCAGAATTTAAATTTATTTCTTCTTTGCCTGTAAATGGGATAGGTGTGGGGATATTATTGCTATCGACCCAAAGATTTTGGCCTGCTTGATAATTGTCATGAATAGCCTGCACAATCGTTTGTACATTGGGATCATCAGAAATTGGAAGTATTTCATCATTGTCTTCCATTTGATCCGTCATACCATCATCGTTATGTAAATTATTTGGGTTTACAATAACATCACTTACTTGTTCATCATCGCTCCGAAGCTGTACAGCTCTTATATCTTCTTCAGACTCGCTTGTGTTGTCCATTGAACTGTCACCATCTGAACTAAAGAGAGAAGACAATGAACTTACACTGTCATCAAACTCACGATCAATTTCACTCTGAGTTTCTAAACGAACTTTCTTAGGACGACTCATAATACCTACTTCACAGAAAATCAACCACTAATATTCAAAAACCACTCAGAATGCATAAACACGTGGGGAATGATAGGTAGTAATAAACTGCAACTCATCGCTAGTGCTAGACTAAACTGTCTGCTGTCCTTGTCCAGCATAAAGGGGTGCCAACCATTTAACACAAAAATTACCTCTCTAAACATCAAAACCAGAGACTGGGTGACTCACATGTGAGCCAGTCTTCTCATGTACCTCTGTAAAAGTTTCAAACTTCTAGACGAGACGGGACCTGAAATATTTAGCTTTTAATACAATTGTGACGCCGTCCCAAATATGAGCCTCCCATCTGTGGCTACGACCCGGGCGGCTCACATTTGGGACACCCGTCTATACGAATGTTCGGAATGGCTCATATATGAGTCAGCTGGGATATTTTAGCGAAAAATATTTAACATATCCGTACTGAACGTGTTAATAAAGAAAATAGTTCCATTACTAAATAGGTTTTCATTTAGTGTCAACCTTGTTAGTAACATTGTAGTCACCAATTATTAAAATTTCTCACCACTTCTTCATTTTTTTGTACAATTATAATTTAAATAGCTGCACACTCACAAATTTCTTCCTTTATTGCATATCTAATTTAATTGATATGACTGTCTGGATAAATAACTACACCTCCTTGAAATTATCTATGTAACAGTATTAACATTTCAATACATTGTTTTGTCTATACAAGGTAGAAAAAAATATGGAAACGCTTTCACAAGTTTTGCATGACTTCACTTGTAAAAATGAATCTTGTACATCAACATGGTTACAAAGAATCTACTTTTTGACGCCACTAACAAAATTTCATATTTTCAGGGAGATGGTCAATGAGGAGTTGAACGAAAATCTTTATTGTAAGCCTAGGTTGAGTTTGTTATCAAAGTAAAGATCTATTCAAGAGAAATTAATTGGCACAAAATGGACTTCGAAAGGTATATCCTTTTCAGAGTAGTGTGAATTTAAAAGTAACTAATTTGTTCAATATTATTTCTCCGCGATTTCATGGTTTCAAGTAAACTATTCTGATCAAAATTACACATTAGGGACCACAATTATTCTGAAAATTGAAATGATCAAATTATCTATGGAAAAAAATAACCATACCTTTTAGAAGGGATTGCCAACAAGTATTCAGAGCGCATTTTGAGCATCTCATCTAAACAGTATTTTCTCCATAAATAATTTGATAATTTTTGTTGTTGAAATAATTGTAATTTTGTATCAGAATAATTTACTTGAAATGGTGAAATCCCGGAGAAATAATATTGATCAAATTAGTTACTTTGAAATTAAAATGACCGCTACTCTGGAAAGGATAAATCTTTTGAAGTCTAGTTTATGGCAAATAATTTATCTTAAATAGACATTTCATTTGATACCAAACTCAACTTAGGCTTATATTAAAGATTTTCGTTCAACTCCTCATGGCCCGTCCCCCTGAAAAGATGAAATTTCGCTAATGGCGTCAAAAAGTAGGTTCTTTATAACCATGTTGATGTACAAGATTTCACTTTTACAAGTGAATACATACAAAAGTTGTGAAAGCGTTTCCAAAATTTTTATCCACCTTGTATTTATATTATTTATATGTGTGTGTTACTTTAATGCTTTGTGAAATAGTCAATATATTGAAAGGGAAATATAGACATATATACATTTATTCGAATGTATATTTGTTGTCTGTGATGCTTATCTATAAATAGAATAATAAAACTATATTATTTGTCCGGATACTAGATCTAATTTTGTACAAACCATAATACTGTGGTAATATAAACATAGTTAATGATATTATACTCACACCTCCTCTACGCTGGCACTTATGACTCAGTGCTGTAATCCAGCTAGCTACTTGTCGACAAAGTGTTTTGGAGATTGTTGGCAATACAAGAATATTATAAATCTGAACTAAAAGACAAGTCTCCTGACATTGTCATTAGTTGAGGTGAAATATACATAAATTGTTCCTGGACTTTTTAATACTAGCATGGACATTACTTGGAAAGTCTGAGGTGTTTAATGGCCAGGCTTGTCAGAAAACTGAAAATTAAATCAATACTACATGGTTTGGATTTCATATTAAGCTGTAGGTCTCTTAGTTGCCCTGCAATAGCCGTGAAAATGAAACTCAGCCGCTTTAGGAGGAAGCCAGTATCCAGTGTTGAACAATTGACCCTCCAGCAACATAATCTACTTTAAACTGTCAAACGGCTTGCATTAACAATCTGTTGTGTAATTGAACCATTATTAACAAAAACAGAGTTTATTCAATGTAAGGTGCGTTGAATCAACACCCCAATATTTCATATATTTCACCAGAATTATTGAGAGGGTTTTTGACACAACTACCTTTTGGTACATTAAATAAACTAAATAATATTATGTGGGTCTTTGACTCAAATATCCAGATAGATAAAATCTTTTTTGTCCAAGGGGTCATTGTATCAACATTCTGTTGTGGAATTGAACCAGTCTAAAAATCTTGGTTTCTATTTTATTATTATTTTGTTGTTGTTGTACTTTGTAGTGAATGGTTTTTTCTATTACTTATTATACTGTATATTTATTTATCATATTGTTATATTATTTTTTGAATCTTTTTATATTATTTATTAACTTAGGCACATATTCCATTGGTAGACAGACATTTAGGTATCAATTGCATGTTAAATTCTATTTTCTCTATTTATTATGTTCAATGTAAGCCGTAGATAAGGGGCTAAGGCGCTGGCTTGCCACGCTGCCGGGCCGGGTTCGATTCCCAATGTGACCACAAATAGATTTTGCCCAGCCGCTCCCATGGTTCGGAAGTCACGTAAAGCCGTTGGTCCCCAGGTTAAGTGTTAGAGAGGGCTCCTTAGCCCTAACTTCGCCTGGTAAAATAAGACAAACTTTTTATTATGTATGTATATTTGTACAATGGTGTTACCGTCAATAAACGCAATATTATTATTATTATTATTATTATTATAATCATTCTTATTCACATTAAAATATGCACAATAGTTCTGTTGGCTGTCTCAAATCAGAACAATCTGAAAGCAATAATGTTACTATTCTTCCAGATTTATTTATTGTAATTGATTAGTATATTAGGGGAGTTAGGACATTAGGAAACTTACCTAAGAATACAAGTACACTAACACCTTCCAGTAGTAAACAAAAAAAAGGAACAACAATTTTCCACAAATGTTCAGTGCTACTGGTACTTTCATCAGGTGAGTAGAGAGAGAGAGAGACTGACTTAGCTTCCACTATTACTGGGTAGGTGGCAGTCGTTAGGGGTGTATATCCATACAACAACACTCAGGTTTGAATGCAGTTTTCCCCCCCAGTTTGTATATATGAAGTTTGCTGATGGGGGAGGAGTAGGAGGGAAGTGGTAATTAATTGATCTATCTGATGTTCAGATAAGGCGGGTCACATTTAGTTATGCATTGGAATGCCCATTCCATCCTTCTGAGTTAGGCACTATTGGCATGAGAAAGAAGGGATTTATTACTTTAGTGGTGTAACAATGGTCAATATGTTGGTTATGGAGAAGGGTATGGGCAAAGACAGGTTTTTCAAGACTTTTGACTTTGCTATCATGCATCCTGTCAGCCAAATCCTGCTTATCAATGAATATTCTATTCCACCCCAGTTTTATATCCAACCAAAAATCCACAAAGGCACCATACCGTCCCCTGGTAGACCTATTGTGGCCAGCTATGAATCTGTTATCAAACCTATCTCTGCCTTTGTCGATGACAAACTCCAATCTCTGGTACAACTTCCTTCCTATGTTCACGATAACAATAATTTCCTTCTTTCCAATCTTCCCCAACCCCTACCTCCTAATACCAAACTGGTTACTATTATACCACTTTTGCTGTATACCAATATACCTCACGCTCACGCTATTGAGTACTTCCTCAATATACACCTTCCAAACACCAAAACCAAGCACTTCCTACTTATTTCAGCTGACAATTCATTCCCGAAAGGAACCACTTCCAAAGTTCTGGCATCAACTACCTTCAGATAAAGACTACCCGCATGGCCCTTTCCTATGCCGACCTCTTCTTGGGGAAATTGGAGAAGAATTTTCTTCAGCAGCAACCCGTCCATTCTCTCTGTTGGCTCCATTTCATTGATTACATTTTCATTATCTGGACTGACTGCAAAAGCAACCTTGAAACATTTCTTCATAGCCTTCAAAACGTTTCATCTCTAAATTTCACCTGGCAATCCTCTTATGAACGCATAGTCTTCCTTGATGTTGAAATTGGATTGGAGGACGATGTCCTTCAAACTGATATTCACATCAAACTTACCAATAAACAACAATACCTTCACTATACTAGCTGTCACCCGAACAACACCAAACGTCCTACCCTATAGCCTAGCCACCCATGCCAAACATATAATTTCATCTCCCAGAAACCTAGATAAATACAATAACCAACTTGTCAGTTCTTCCAAAAGAGAAGTTACCCTATTAACCCCATTAAAAACCTAATCTGTCTAGTCTAGTCCCAAAACCAACCTTAAAGCAGGAATAGTTCCCAATGCTTACCCCTTGTCATCCACATCCTGAAAGATGGTTTCAACATTTTAAAAGCATCCCTTCATGCCATAGATCTCCTTGAAAAACCTCTAACTGTCACATTCAGACAAAACAAATACCTCCCCCAAATATGGGTCCATCGTAAGTTACCTGATTCTAACATCCAACCTGTTCTAATCCTTGCAACAAGATATCTTTTAAAACCTGTCCAATTCATCTCCGAGCCACATCCTTTACCAACTCTGCTACCTCCTTAACCTACAAGATACCTGGAAACCACACCTTAGATTCTACCAATTTAATTTCTCAACTCCAGTGCCAGCACTCTCCTGTCCAATATATTGGTCTTACCAGTGAAACCCCCCGAAAATGCATGAATAGTTGTAGACATGATTGCACACCGATGGATAACCAACTCCTGTGACCCGCCTAATCCAAACATCATATAGATCACTAGCCACTTCCCTCCTACCCCTCCACCATCAGCAAACTTCATACTTACAATCTGTAAAAACTGCATTAAAACCTGAGTGTTCCTCTAAGGATGTACAACCCATACCACTGCCACCTACCCAGCAATAGTGGAAACAAAGTCAGGCTCTCTTTTTTTCACCAGAGCCAGTTTGTGGAAAGTGTTATCCTGTATTATTTACAACTATAAGGCGTTAGTGGACTTATCTTCTTAGGTATGTTTTCTGACATCCTATCTCTCATAATATACTAATTCCTAACCTAACATAACCTAAAATGTATTGTAAGTAAGAAATTAAAAGTCAAAACAAATATTTAATGTTGGAATTGCTTATAATGATACAAATACAATTGTAGAAAAATATTTATTTATCAATAGTATCACTGACTGACAGTTCAAATTGCAAATCATCCTCTGTGGTGGGCATTACAACCATGTGAAGGAACTCAGGGATGAAAGTCCCGTCATCTGTGAACTCTATCTCAGACGCAGAGCAGACTCCATTCTCCTTGCCTATCAGCCAATAGGTGTTCATCAAACCTTTTCCCTGAAACATTGCAACAATCCAAATCGTGAATAAATTATATTTAGTTACTATTGATAAGATAAAATGTACAGTATATGAAAATTAAATGATTTTCAAATTCTGTAATCATTGTGGATATGAATTTGTCTGTGTCAAACTAGCTTCTTTGCTTAATAGAACTAATTGGTTTGATGTTTTAACAACCTTTGTAATAATGATAAAGGAAGTTTTTTTTTTACTTTTTCATATATCCTAGTTACAAATTTAATTTTGTTGTTTTGATATACATTTTTGTTGGAAATGAATTATTCGTGATATAAATGTGTTAAGATTTTTTACTGTTACGGTTTTATAGCTTTTTTGATTTATTTTGGAAAATTGTTTGTCACAGAATCTACTGATTGGCTAAGGCCAAGTTATCTGCTTCAACGTTTGCATCGGGCTGCAGTGGCGTAGCCACGGGGGGGTTATAACCCCCCCCCTTGAAATTTATAAGAGATCCCAAAACGAGTAAGAAAGCCTCAATAAATAAAGCGATTATATCGGTTGCTGAAGGTAAAAACAGTTATCATCCAATGTTATTGCTAGAAAAAACCAATATACTGTTGAATGTTTACTGTATATCATTATCTATCCGGTAAGACATGATAGAGTAGATAGAAAACTACGTTCCGAGCGGGTGCGGGCCGCCGTGCTTTAGTGGCACCGGTCCATCCGTCGCATCTCTGCTGTGACTGGCCTGCGCGAAATCCGGTACGGTCTCACGCGAATGCCAGGAGATCAACTCGTCTATATAGTTTAACCATACAACCCTTAACAACGCCTTAGACGTGAAAGTGATTTACAACATGTTTTTAGATTTGATTAATTGATTATAATAATATTAAATATATAATAATAATACTCGTATATGAAAGTTTGTTTAAAGTCATTTGCTAATGTTGAATATAGTATATTGTTGAATTGAATAAAAATTAAAGAATGTAAAAACACACATAAATAAAAACAGACGTTCAATTAATTACATTTCTACGTATTGGACAGATGAAACTTTTATTTAAATAAAAGTATGAAAAAAATAATTTTCAAAAACAGCTGGTCAATTATCACATAGACAGATGTTATATAAAAACCTTTCAACAACTTGTGCTGTGGCTTCCGGCCTTCAGTCTCCAGCCCTAACTTAGTGAGTTAGTAACTAAAATATTTTTAATTTTTATTTGTATCTTTACTGCAAATTTTATAAAAACTGTTAGAATAAAGCTTGAAAAACTGCATTTTTAATGTTTTTTTTTTTTGCCCGTAAAAAGTCTTATAACTCATCAACTATTAAAGTTAGGGACATACGGGTTTCACTACAATATTTTAAATTGTAATTCACATCTTTCCTGAAAATTTAATCAAAATCGTTAGGAGCAGTTTGAGAAGATTCCAATATTGTATGTTTTTTTACCATAAAAAACTAAAACTTCAAACATTTTAAAACAGTCTGGAGATATTGGCTAAAAAACATACCGAATTGCATTAAAATCAATCCATTTGTTTGGCCTCCAGCAAAGTGCAAAGACGAACATACGGAGACACAATTATGTTTTTTAACACTTTTTTTGGTTCAGGGAGCATTTTGGATTTTTAGATCACAATATACTTTCTCTATGTTAACACATATAGGAGAAATTTAAAATCACAATCAACAATTTAAATTACTATGAATGATGTTATGGTTTTATTGGACTAAGACCTATAGTGGATAGAACGTAAACTACCTTAAACGGCAAAACAAGTGTGGAGCAACTACAAGAAAATAAACGAAAAGTTGCTGTGATTGTGTTACTTTAGTATCACAGTTTACAATGTAATTTCGAGTAAATTATGGCAGGTGAAGCTTGGGAACTATTTTTTTTTTAATTATTATTGTAAGACCAACCTACTACAAGGGCAAAAACTAATGAACACAGATTTATAAAAAGCGTCGAACTGCCGATATGCAGCGCTGGTTGAGAATTTCTGCCACGAACCGAGGTCCCAACCCAATATACCCTTGTCCACCGTTTCCTTTCTCTCTCACTTTCATGTTGATTTTGTACTAGCAAATGCAGATAGTCTTGAAATTGAAGTACGCATTCCACGATTAACAGGTATACAAACTCAAAGGTGCAATGTTGAAACAAGAAACCCAGAAGATTATTTCAGAATAGCCGTATTCATACCATTCTTGGATTGATTCAAACAACTGTAACCTCGTTTAATTTTAAACAATCACTGTGCCGTTTGCACATTACGATCGTCTCTCTCGGATAGCTCAGTCTTCCTCTCTGTGTTTTATTTAGTTTTAGTGTCTTTGTTTTCGTGTTCCATAATTTAGTTTTCTGTGTTCCTTGTGTTTGTTGGCAAGCTCGCCATCCACCATTCTAGCTTGGCAGCCGAAAACGTTTTGTGGCTTATAACGTTTAGGTAGGTGTTCGTAAAATTGTTTGTTGTTTGCTTAAGATTGTTCATTAAAAATATTGTTTATTGAGCTTTATTTTGTTCTCTAATTTTTGTTCTTTCAGTAATTAATAAATCTGTTGCCTGTTTGTGAAAACGTTTTTATTTTCAGCCGGCCTAGGTTAGGCCCATATTGTGATATTGTATTTCTATTTCGTATATTATTTTGTCCTGTTAAAATGTTTTTTTAGTTGTAATTACATTTTGTATTTAAATTGTTTTAAAATAAACTCAGAATCATTTTCTCCTTTCATAACTATTTCACTTGATAGGTCTAAAAAATATTGTTCATATTGTTGCCGGACACGGCAGGATTTTAGCTATGTAATGCTGTCATGTAAAATTGTTAACTTTATTTTTTATTAGTTTTGCTTCATTAATTTGTTTAACCAGTTGTACTTGGTCTTTTGTTATGTTAGGTAAATATTAATTATGGTAATTATGTAGTTTCTGTACTTCTTTATTTTACATTTTAATTGTCATGGCAGCTCTTATTAGTAAAATAAATTTTGTATTTTTTTTAAATATCGTCCCTTTATGTATTTATTTTGTTTTCTCGCTTTTGTGGAGCCAGACTAAAATATGTTTTCTGTTGTGATGTTTTTTTAGCCCCTGGCTCCGAGGTCGGAGAGTGATGGACGGCAACTGCTTGGCTACTGACGACGTTTTCCTGGAGGCACAGTGTGGGGCATGTGAATGGCTACTGACGACATTTTCCTGGAGGCACAGTGCGGAACCTACGGGCTGGGACTAGCCTTTACTATGCGTCCCAGAGGGGGCAGCCACTTCTTCACTCTTTCTGCACTGTCCATCCATCAGCCTCCAAGATGAAGAAATCGACATGCAGGTGACCCACACCCAGTTTATTTATTTGAACAGGCCTCCAGATTTGAACAGTGAACATTTTGAAGTGCTACTTGTGAAACACTTGTTTTGTGGTTGTTGGTACTGTGTTTATTATATATATAACATTTTATTTGATTAAGAACATATGTTTCTTATTTATGTTTTGACTAGACTATGTTGCCATGGACACAATTTAATAATTTTATTTCAATCTTAATGTGAAGGTTATGAATAAATGAAGTTTTGTTTATTATAAAATCTTTCATATTAACATGGTGTCAGAAATAATTGAATGTAAATGAATGGAATACCTTTACCGGACCCACTAAATATTTCAGACAAAAGAAATGCTTCTGAAAAGTGACATTTATTCAATGGAATAATTATGTAACATTGTCCGAGGCATGAAATGGACTAAAAGGAGCAAAGCTGAGCAATAAAAAGGTACAGAAAGTTTTATTTCAATCAGTAATGGAAGTACTAAGCTTTATGGTGATGATGATACTATTGACAGTATTATTAAGAGATTAGATGAATACTTTATAGAATCAAGAAATGTAACCTATGAGCGTTATGTGTTCAATACTGCTAAGCAATTGCCAAATGAAACTTGCAAAGATTATATAAACAGATTGTATGAAATTGTAAGCAAATGTAATTTTGATTCTTTAGCTAACTTATCTAAGCTTGAAATTGAAGAAAGCCTAATTTGTGACCATCTTTTAGCAGGCTTATATGACACTAATTTAAGGAAGAAGCTTTAAGCTGTTAAAGATCTCATACTCTCTAATGCTACTGAGTTATGTCTATGAGATGAACAAGCTAGTACTTTAGCACAGTCAATGAGTAGCATTCCTCACACAACAAAATCAGAAGATACTTTCAAAATGAAAGCTCATGAGATTATGAAATGTAAGTTTTGTAACAGGAAGCATGATAAAGGGGTAAAATTTTGTCCTGCTTTCGGAAAAACATGTAACCAATGCGGAAGACGAAACCATTTCTCTATAGTTTGTTCACAGAACATTAAAAGAATAAAAACCACTGATGATTGTAATGAAATTCCAAATAGTAATACAGAATATAACTATGATGGTAATATTTATGGAATACAAGATAATATTCCTAAAAAACGTCTGTTCGTACATTTTGTAGTTCCAATGAGAGGACATAATAAGCTTTTAAAGTACCAGTTAGATAGTGGAGGACTTGCAATGTTATTGGATATGACATGTTAAAAGATCTGTTAGGTTCTAAGCCTTGAGAAAACTTATACAAAACTGAGTTTTTATGGTGGAGCTTCAAAAGTAATCATGGGAAAGGTAAATTTACATATTATATGGGAAAATAAACGGCAAAGAATAAAATTTGAAGTTTTGGAAACCAATCAGAACCCAGTTATAGGAGTTCAAGACTGTCTCAAATTGGGATTAATATCTGTTGATAATCGAGTATTTCATATAAAAAATTGTAATGAGGGCATAACGAAGATAGTTGATGCTTTTCCTGACATAGGTGAGGGTTTATGATGCTTCAGGGGTTCCTATGATTTTCAACTAAATACATCAGTACAACCTACCGTAGTTCCACCAAGAAGATACCTATTGGTTTTGCATGACCAAATTAAAACAGAAATTGAAAGACTAGAGAAACTAGCCGTTGTTGAAAAACCAGGTAAATTAAGAATTTGCATTAATCCACACCAGCTAAATAAGGCCATTCAACACTGACATTATCAAGTTCCAACCATAGAAGAATTAACTCCACGCTTAAAGAGAGCTAAAGTATTTAGGAAACTGGACTTGAAAGATGGGTTTTGGCACATAAAATTATCAAAGAATGCTAGTGAACTTATAACCTTTTGAACGCCATTTGGAAGATGCCGTTGGTTAAGACTACCATTTGGTGTTAAATCTGCTCCAGAAGTATTTCAAAGAAGAATCCATGAAGAATTACAAGGATTAGAAGGGATAATCGTGATTGCAGATGATGTCTTAGTGTTTGGAAATTGTGATAATGAAGAGGATGCCCTTCTAGATAACAATAAAAACTTAAAAACTTTGTTCGAGCGAGCTCAGCAAAGAAATTTCAATTTTAATCTAAAAAAATGTAATCTAGGTTTGAAGCAAGTGAAATATATGGAACGTGTAATTAGGAATGAAGGACTAAAACCTGATACTAATAAGATTCTAACTGTAAAGAATTTGAAGGAGCCAACAAATGAATAAGAACTGCAGCGTTCCCTCGGATTAAAACATATCAGTAAATTCTTGCCAAAATTGTCCGATGAAGCAGCACCTTTGAGATCGTTATTGAAAAGTGAATCAATATGGACCTGGCAAGAATTGCACTCAAGTTCATTTAGAAGATAAGTGAATCTAGTTACATCAGCTCCTACCCTTCAATACTATAATCAAGACAAATCGGTCACTTTTCAATGCTACGCCAGTCAGTTTGGATTGGGCGCTTCTTTGATGCAAGATGAAAAGCCTTTTGCTTATGTGTCAAGAACTCTAAATAAAACAGTCAGCATATGCCCAAATAGAGAAGGAGTGTTTGGCTGTTCTATTTGCGTTTGAAAGGTTTGAACAATACCTCTTTGGGAAATACGATATAACAGTTGAAACAGACCACAAGCCTCTAGAGACTATTTTTTAAAAACCGTTGGTCAGTGCTCTTAAAAGACTCCAATGTATGCTCCTTAGATTGCAAAAATTCTCATTTAACGTTGTCTATAGATCTGGAAGAACTAAGTTTGTTGCAGATTTATTATCAAGAACTCCTGTTTCTCAAGCTCATGAAAGTTACAGTGGAAATGAGATGATATTTGTAATGACAAAAGAAGATTTTGGACTAGACTATGCTGACATGGACACAATTTAATAATTTTATTTCAATCTTAATGTGAAGGTTCTGAATAAATGAAGTTTTGTCTATTATAAAATCTTACACATTAACAGTGGTTTCTGTGAACAGTGTAATTTTAAAGCGAGATATATTTTTAGATTTTATTTTTTGTTTATATTTTTCTAATGGGGTGGTGTTCTGGTAATTTTCTTTTAAAGAATGGGGTTCTCGGGTAATTCTTTACTTTTTTTGTTTCCACTAGGAGTCCCCCAGTTTAGCCTGCTGGATTTCAGCGTAGTTATTAATTTAATTCTTTTGTTTTTTTAACTTTTCCAAATTGGCCAAAACCAAGTTTATTTTGTTACCCAGGGCCTGTAAGTTAAGCTGCCATTTTAAAATTTAGTCTTTTGTTATTTGTAGTTATTGTTATCTAGTTGTAGTTTATTCATTCATGTATTCTGTTATTTATTTATTCTTGTATGTGTTCATTGTTATTATTTATTTATTATTGTTATAAATTTTTCAGAGCCCTATATTTATAAAAAAATGTTATTATGCCGAACCTATTTTTTGATATAGCTTATGTTTTATTGATACTTTGTACTGTTTATATTTGTTGATCTTGTTTTATTTATTTATTTCTTTTCCCTTGAGGCCAATATATACTTATAACAGCCCATTTTGTTCGTAAACGTTTAAATTTGTTTTATTTGTAACTTAATGTTTTTTAAATACTTTTGAATGAAAATTTTTTTAAATTTTCATGTAATAAACAATATTTTTGTCATTCAACTTGTGTTTTTTTTTGTTCTGTGTCGTCCTCCTCAGTCCGGTGCTTTTGCACCCACCCTCGATGGGTCGAGCACAATATTTTGTTAGTACGAGACAAGTTTACATTATCTGAAGAGGACAAGAAGGAAATGAAACAACTTGTTGACAAGTATGCCACAGATGTTGATTGCACTGAGGCTGCTGCACTAGGTGACATTTCGGAATGGTACAGTTATGTAAATCAACAGAAAAAATATACAAAGAGTGCTGTTGAAGCACTTAGTATGTGTGACAAAACTACTCTATTAGCAGTTCACACATTACTGTAAATATTTGCCATTCTGCCAGTAACAGCTGTTACGAGTGAAAGGACTTTTTTGGCGTTGAGAAGACAATAAAGTAGTACTTTTTTATATTTTGCATTAAAATTTATCTAAAACTATTTGTATAGTTAATATTCTAACAATATACGAAAGGAGTTCTTAGTACAGTATAAGCAAAGGATTTGTAAAAGCAATGATTTATTAAATGTAAGCTTTTATTCTACCCAATTTAAGCTGTACTTTTTTTCTTAAAAAATGAGTCATAAATACTGGTTCAAAATTACTGTTTTTGAGCCTCAAATCAAGTTTTTAACATAAAAAAATCTTATCAGTTCCTGGGGGAGAACCCCGGCCCTTCTGCCATGAAGGGTATTCCATACCCCCTACACCTCCCAGAAGAGAGGGCCCCAAAATCTCTGGCAAACCCCCATTCCAAAATCCTGGCTACGCTACTGTCAGGCTGCTCAACTGTATGTGCAAACCTGAGTTAAACAGATCACCTCCAGTTTGGTAAGTTTATTAATGTCATTTTATTTAGTTTTGGGATAGGAGTATTACTTTTTTTTTCTTTCACGATGATTGTCACTTCCTCATCCTCTTGTACTCACATTAGTAACGGTTATTTCAGAACATTAAGTGATATAAAGATAATATGATAAATAATAAAGATAATATGAGGCAACATAATATATGGCCACAATGGAGAAGAAAGAAGAATTGATTATTTACAGGTCAAAAAGAGAGAGAGAGAGAGGGGGGGAGAGAGAGACTTAGCTTACCCATACACGTACAGTGACATTGACCTAACTGCCCACCCATACACGTACAGTGGCATTGACCCAACCGCCCGCCCATAAACGTACAGACATTGACCTAACCGCCCACCCATACACATACAGTGGCATTGACCCAACCGCCCACCCATACATGTACAGTGGCATTGACCCACCCCCCCACCCATAAACGTACAGTGACATTGACCTAACCGCCCACCCATACACGTACAGTGGCATTGATCCAATCACCTGCCCATACACGTACAGTGGCATTGACCCAACCACCCGCCCATACACGTACAGTTGTATTCACTGTAGAGTGAATTTTGAATGGATCAATGTACTTATATCCTTATATCACCCTTGTACCCTGGAAAGTATACCATAGGAGGGAGATGGAGTGAATTCGTGATATAGTATTACTATGTACTTTATCTCTAGAGGAAAAATAGTATTACATAAAGAAAACACTATTCTATAAGTTTTGAAGAATTAAAATTTGGAAAGTTAGAGTAGGGGCTTCACTCCTAAATTTGGTTACCCAAAGGATTTAAAATAACCGGTACAACTAGATCTGTGATAAGGAGATTTAAAGAGGCCTATTGCAGAGTAAGTAAGTATTACGACTGTAAATCTTGGTCGTGTTGGTACCACTGATGGAAAAATGGGACATTTGGACTTTTAGAAAGAACTTTTAGATTTCATACAATCCAAGTCTTCAAAAAAATAATCTAAACTAAACTGAGGCAATAAGGTGGCTGAATCGGACTTATATAAAAAAAGTAATGACAATCTAAATCCTACGCCAACTTCATGCACATACAACACTGAAAATAGAAACTATAATTTTGTAAACAAAAAAATAAGACATAGAAGAAGTGGTGTAGGTGTACACCTGAGATCATGCACTATGAAAGCCCCTGATACCCGCACAGTTGTTAGGAGTATATATATAGTAGTTTTGACCCACTCAACCATACACATTAAGTAGTTTCCATAACTTATTTTAGAGTAAATCACACTCTCCAGCATACTGGCTCAGTTTAATCTGAACCAAATTAAGATCTCATTTTGATTTTCTTCACAAAATGATGGAGACTGAACAATGATCCCTATCAAAAATGCCATCAATAACATATAAACAAAACTTTTCATTGTTAATACAAACAGAGCAAACATCCTAATCAGCCATAGAACAATAAATATATTTGTATTTAGTTTCGTCCTGTTACCTACCTTTATTTCCATTTGACCTCTCAACTCCATGTAGAAACCACCGACCATTTCAAGAAACCTTTTGGTTTCACTACTAATGTGAATTTTCATGGCTACAACAGAATATTGTTGTGTTATATGACAAAAAAGTATGTAAATAAATACAGGAACATTTCATACAGATAGGTTTCTACTTCCCAGGTTATTTTTACTTATGTTTTATGAAACGCATCTCTAATTATACATTACACCAATGTATAAAAAAAGTTATTTTATTTTGATGCAGTACAGTACCAAATAAAAAATTAAAAAAAAAAATAGTAAGATAAAAGTATTCTCAGTTCTACTCTAAAACGAAGAAAATTGGTATTTATTTGACAACATGTTAAACTAAAAGACCCATTTACATATTCAAACTTTAGACCACTTCCAGATAAGATAGACGCTTGAAATTTGGCTCTTTTAAATTAATAAACACTCCTTGACAAGTTAGACAGATTAAATTTACCATGTTGACGGAGTTTAGTCTGAAAAAGCAGAACAAATTAAACGTTGCACATTTTTTACTATATGGGAACTTTTAAAACAAAAGTCAATTTTTTACAAACATTTTAAGATATGCTACTATATATTAAGATTTAATTTAACATTCAGGATTTAGATGGTCTATGGACTTAACCCCAAAAAATTCAGGTTTTGCTCCCTTTTTGGTTAGTGAATGTTTTTTTACTCTATAAACTTCCATCAAGGAAAAAATCAAAATACGTAATGTAATTCATAATATTTAATCCATATAAGAGTGCTAAATTTGATTGTGAAACTAAAAATGTAGCGTATTGTGTTATAGTCGAAAAATGTCTTCAAATTTTGATAAATCCAAAAATGTGAACCTCACTATCCATAAAATTAGTAAAATGTTAAATACTGACCCAACACATTCAAGTAGGGTATAAAGTGAAAGGTGTTCTTCTGAGTTTTTTATTTTTAACTTCACTTGCCAGTTGACATGGGCTTGTAGCCTGTGCATGAACTTTATTCAACGAGTGAAGTACCGACCGTTGGCTCAGTGGGGATTTGAACCTTGGACCTTGCCCTCCGTAGTCCGAAGCCTTAGCCACTGAGCCACCACGCCAGCAACCCACACCCACCCATAAACGCACAGTAGTAATGACCAACCCGCCCACCTATACATGCACAGTGGTATTGTCATCTTCTTTGGGTAGATAATTTTAAATATTTTCATACGATTTTTGTTCATTAAAGATCCTGACCCATTTACAAAGTTATTTTATATAAGCATTATATGTATTCAAACAAGTTGAAATAGATCTACTAAGATTATAACTATACCAAGGATTTAGTAAATTTATAAATTTTATATTCTATGTGTAGTCGTATTGTATGCCTATATTCTATATTAAGTATCGTATATATCATTTTGTGCTCATTTTGTATACATAGTGTAGCTGTTTATGTAATGTTTTGTATTCTTAAGACTAGGGGACACCCCTGCATGCTTCGCATGCCAACCCCGATGCTCGCTGCAATTGATACACCTCGGCCTTCGGCCTCGGCATGTAACTATTCAATACAAAAATCGGTATATTAACTATATAACGTAAAATTACAATATTACATTTCGGTACAGTATCTCACTCACACTAATTGCTTTGCCACTTATTTAACCTATTTCAAGAGTGTTCATTTCATTTATTTTTGTTTAACAGCTGAAGATTAAACTCATAGTAAAATATTAAATAGTATAATGTCAAACATTCAAAATAGACATGTTTATTTATTTACAAAACAGCTGTTATTAATTTACTAAAATCAACCCAATGTTATCCTTATGGACCAATCTTTTAAGGGTGCTTTATACCCCTTAGGAGTACTTTATCAAGATGAAAATACTTTAGTTGTCCTATTTAAGTTCTAAAGAAACAGTGTACAAAATTTCAGCTCTCTACCTACATGGGAAGTTGGAGAATTAGTGATGAGTGAGTCAATCAGTGAGGGCTTTGCCTTTTATATATATATAGATGACAACCGTTTAGATATGGGCAAATAAGTGTGATGGTGTAGTTGAGCGAATGTAGTCATTGTTACAAACTAAGGCAGACTATTCCTTAGAAAGTGTCACTAATGTAAACCGCACCAAAATAGTCCGATGATAGCTGTTGCATGTGAAGCTCTCTTCCTCACTTCTTGCCCAGCAATGTTGTCAGATGTAAATTCATTGCAAATTATTAATAATCTGTCTAAACATCTGTTGCAGTAAACAAACATCATAATTTGTTATTATAAACAAATGTACTGTTTTGGTTATGTATATTTAGTGAAAGAAATTTGTTTTTATTTGTTATCTTTTTTAAGTTTTTACTTTATATTTATTAATTAATCTTTTGGAATATGATTCATAATTATTAATGTATTTATTTATTTTCGGAATACTATTAACAATGGATTAACAGAAAAATTACAGTATTAATAATATAAATTTGCTTGATGGGTTTGGACCATTGTCCCATGACAACATTTGAACAATAAGTTAAAAATGCCTCTGGTATAAATATAAAAAAAGAAAACCCACATAGTATTGTTATTTTACCTCTGGTAAAATATAGAGTAAAAACATAGAGGTTTTTTTAAGTAGTATCATATAGTTGTTATGTAAACAAAATGCTTAATCAAATTGACACTATTGAATATATGTATACTTGTCATAGCTGAAATAAGTAGTTGGGTGCAGTTACCATGGTTGGGTGGTTGTCAGCAACGATATGGCAACACCGCCTAAAATGTTATCAGACTATTTTGTTACGGTTTACAATAATTAATAGCTCTATGACAAATGGACAGATGGTAGTTATCAGCTAATTCATTTCAAAATTTGTTATGGCTCTGTGATTGAACTGGGAATCTTTAGTTTATGAAGCTGAGCTCAATAAGGTACTGATTGTGTGGATATAAACACAGACACCTAGCCATTAATTGAATAAGTTTAGTTATAACTCTGAAGTTGTCAAAACATTTTTGTAAATATTGTACGACAGTACAAATTCTAGATTCTACGTGTCACTTTTGTTAGTCTTAGGTCTGCAGTGCAAATCAGGAACATGTCAGGTACGTTATAAAGTTAATTCTTAACTTTTACATTTAATTTCTGGTTTAAATATCTGATCAGACAATGCATGTGTTAATTTATAACGACTTTCTTCTTTCATTATTGCATTAACAAAACTAAGTATACCGTACCTTCCCCGGATGACTCCATCCGAGAAGCCGTGTTGATTGTGTCACCGAAGAGACAGTAGCGAGGCATCGTTGTACCAACTACGCCAGCTACACAAGGGCCAGAGTTGAGGCCCATTCGCACTTCCAGGGTCTTGTCAGGCCAATGAGGTATACGGAAGTGCTGTAAACTGAGCATGAGGTCTAGAGACATCGTGGCTATTTCTGAAGCATGTCTGTCACCTGCCAGTAATAAACATGTCCGTAATTCAGCAGTCTTCGTAGATAATGTACACCTCCTTATAAAACAGGTTTTATTTATATAATAACAAGACACTTGTTTGTGTAAATGTAAGTAAACATTATCATAAACATATGAAACAAAAATAGTCTTTACTCATTCACAATCTAGAATATAATTAAGGGCACAGATTTTCTGTTCTTCTTACTTTCACTGTACTCAGTATTCAGCAAAGAGATGGACTTGCCTGTTCATTAGTTTTATCCCAAATTAGCTCAGAGCCATTTTTGTCCGTAACGCTTTGATAGTTTTTACAATAGTGATTTTTCACCCTACACGTGGCTATGTTTCACAAATAAAGAAATACTTTATCATGATCGTTAAGTACAGAATATGTGTCAATTATTAACATCAAATTGAAATTAATTAATCATTACATTTAATTTTCTTGTAGCTTAAAAGAACTCACTCATGCTGTAGAAAAAGTTGCTCCCTGGTTATTTATGTACTTGGTTTGGAGGAGAGAAAGAAAATGGAAGATACAGCAGAGGAGGGGTTGTTTTTTGTTTAATTAAGCATAAATGGACATATAAATAATTTAAGAGGTCAGAGGACATGTAGATTAATATTAATATGGCCAGTTTAAACAATTGTTGTCAAGAATAAAATGTTCTTGTGAAAAATTTTAAACACACACATGTTGTGTAAGAATAACTTTGAAATACACAGTGAGGTATTTCCTAATTTAAAATTTTTTATTAATTATTAATTTTCTATTCTATATGAATAGAATATAAAATGAATCTTTTTGTTGCATAAAATAAAATAAAATTAAGAAACACAAACATATAAAGTTCATTTTATGTCTTTATAATACATGTTTTTCTTAATTAGTTATTATGAAAGTTTGTAAGTCAAAGTAAGGGTAAATGTATGTGGGTCAAGGTGGTAGATGTTAAAGTGGGTGGGAGGAAGGCATAGGCGGCTGAAGGGGGGGACTTAGCCACCCAAAAATTTAAGAGAAAAAATAATATTTTATTTATTCATCCCGCACTCATACAACAGAGTTATTTATCAAATTGCTTATAGCATAGCCGTCTCTAGTAACAGTAGTAACACTTATGGTAGTTTAGGTAAATTGTGATTAAAATTAAAACAATCATCTGATAATCTGATCTGAGTCTTTCCTTCTTGTTCCACTGAACTTCCACCCCCAACCACGCCCATCAGTAGTACCCACTAGTACTACTGATTATATGGACACTCGACAGACCGGCAGCTCACCTTACTCCTTACAGATTACCTCGACTAACACTGCACGAGGGGTATTCCACACGCCTTAGGTAGCAACAGTTGTACTTATGTATCTTGATGTTTTGATATTGGCAATACTATTGTAACTGTGCTACTGACATTGTCAAACTCAGTACGATGTTATTATGTTGTGTCAAATTGTATTAATATCAGTAAAGTTTGTCAGTTCTTACTTTGTCTAATAGGCAAAAAAAACATTTTATTACGATAGCGGCTTTTCACAATACAGTATTTAGATGTCAAAACTCGTGTCCCACAAGACTCAATTCTGGGCCCAGTATTTTTTTATAATTTACATAAACAATCTACCTCTTACATGGTTAATTTCCATTATGGCCCTTTTATGTTCGTTCGTTGATGATTTGACTGTTCTAATTATTTATTGTAGGCTTAATACTTTGTTTGCAATGTAAATAATACTATAGAAGACTGGACGGCTGTCAATTCACTATGCCTAAATAAAGGTAAGACTCAAGACTTCAGAATTTAAGTGGGATATACACATCGAAAGCTTATGTAAGAAATTATGAAAGGGTTTTTTATGAAACTGGACAAAAAAATCAAAGAAAAGCCTCATAAGCACGAAAAGTGCAAGGTCCATTTGACATGTGGATTGATCCTCATATTCATTAGGCAACTAAAACCAATGAATGCAAAGCTTTCTATTTATTACTAAAACAGACTATGACTTATGGTCCTTTTCTGAGAGAAGGATTTATGATGTACAGTTTACTAAATAGCCATACTAAAATATGTTTCTAGCATAGTAGATTATGAGCAGTTGATTTATGTAAACCCCAACTCTAATTCTTCTTATTTCAGAAGCGGCTCATAACCTGTTCTACTTGCCTAACAAACTTATTCCAAGAGTTTGCTGGATGCTGATTGATAAATTTATAATACTGTAGTCAGGTTTGACCTTTAGTTTAGCTGTGTTCACCCAATATGCAAATCAGCATTCATTTTGAGCTTTTTAACAAATATGAAAAGATGACACTAAACAGCGATAAAATGTAGATAAAATTAATATTGTTTCACAAAGTGTATTGATTGTTCTTGGTCTAAAGCTATGTCACTTTTAGTTTTTTGGGTAGGTAAAACAATGAAAAATGTTAATGCTTGAAATTAAATTTCTTTATATTCAAACTGTAATTTTGCAGAGTGTGGAAATAGAAAATTTGGTTCCAAATAGCATTAAAATGCATATTTTTGCGTTGTATTTTTTTTTTCAAATTTTCTGGGGCAGTACCTCCGGACCCCCTCTTACTGGGGGATATTCCAGACCCCCCTAGAATATCCATCCTAGAGCCAGAGCCGCCTATAGAAGAAGAACTGCCCTTGTCAATTGTGGGTGTTAGGTTGTCAACAATGTTTTTTTTTTTTTTGACATGGCAAAAGTGATGGTAGAGGAGGAATGTAGAAACAGTAGAATTGAGGTGAATTATTTATCTTCAAACTTAGAGGGTTAGATGTAGGAAATATGAAGAATAGACATTTCAAGTTTCCTGCAAATTAAAAAACTACAACTTTAAAATCCATAAAATACTAAGTTATAAAAACTAATCATTTTATTGAACTTTATTTTCTATGAAATTACCAACTCATGTTTACTTACCGTTCGTTTGGGGCAACCCAGACACAACCATGTATGAGTCTCCGATGGTCTCTACTTTGTACACGTCGTATTTCTGAATACGGGAATCGAAAAGGTGGTACAAACTGTTAAGCAAGTTAACAACCTCCATTGGAGAGCTTTTGGCGGAGATGTGAGTAAACCCAACAATGTCACTGAAGCAGACTGTCACATTGTCAAAGTTTTCTGCGACCACCTAACAAAAATATATTCTGAATATTAAATGTTAACATATTTTTATCATAGTATATTGAAGCTTCAAACGATCAATACCAAAATAATTAATAATAGTACAAAATTAACTTAAAATTTGTTTAAAACTATTTTATTTATTTCAAGCAACTACACTAACTCGACATACTCAGGTACAGAATTTGTCACAATATAATATAGTCCGACTCTGGAACTCTGAGCAGGGGGGCGGGATAGTTATATTTCTAAGCTTCTAGACTTGGCTCTCCTCTTATTCCAACTAGGGTGAATAAATATCCCTCAGAAAAATGGGTGTTTCAGGAGACCTCCCATGTAACATTTTTAAAATATGCATATGAAAACCGAATGTTTTCACATAACCACAAAAATATGTATTTATTAGTGGCATAGCCACATTAGTGTCACTTACAGTCAGACCGCCCCTCCCTTAAAGTTAGATTACATCCCCTCTCCACCCATAACAAAAATAAGTAAAACTTTACTGTCGTTATGACGTTATGTTATTAATACTCTAATTCTAATTACTTACATCAGTTCTCTATAACAGCTGCGTTATTTTTCTAAATAAACTAAATACGTAACTTGTAATTCTCAATCTAAATTAGCTGGTACACATGAACTCTTATAAGTCCAAATGTCGTCAGCCCAGCCATGATTAACAGACGACAGTGCATAAAAAGTAGGTAGTTTGGTCCGTTCCCCTGATATTTGTTATTATTGTTGAAAAGTTAATCTTGCTGTAGTGTTGAATTTGCTCACAGAAATTAAAATCATACAAATAAAAATTGTATTTATCCGGTTAAAAACACATAAATTGAATTACAAATTGTAGTTAAGTTAACAAGAAAATTAATGCAATGTACTTCACATTTTAAACAATAAGTACCCTACACCTAGTAAGTATCAGTTATGCCATTTACTATTAAATAAATACGAGGTATAGTCAAAAAGTTGGATATACAAGTGCTAATGACCCACCCAACCAACCGTACACTTACAGTGGTAATGACCCACCCACCCCCATATCACTGACTATCACGTACTAATGACCCACCCACCCAATATCACTGTACGTGATAAGGTGGGTCATTAGTACGTGTATCCAATACTATACTGCACCAAAACGAAAGACATTTCCTGATTCAGTGCACAATTCTACCCCAGAAAAGTGTGTCATACGTCAAGATTTCCGTGGTTGGAGTTTTCTCAAAAAACTTTGTCACAACTTTCTTTCAAATTAACACAACTTTTCGACATTATATAGCTCCAGTCATCTTCAGTTGATACTACCTACATTATCCTACATATGAATCTATTTTAAAAACACGATTTAACTAACACATATCAATATAGTAAACCCTTAAACAAAATATATATATATATATATATATATATTATATATATATATATATATATATATATATATATATATATTATATACACACAATTATCAAAAACATTCAATACAAAAAACAAACTATCACGATTTACTTTTTTACCCACTCGCCCACCCATACACGTACAGTGGTAGTAACCCACCCGCCCACCCATACAAGTACTGTGGTAATAACTTAAATTTATTTAAAATAACTTTAAAAAATACTACAGTGGTATCGACCTACCCACCCACCCATATACGTACAGCGGTATTGACCCACCCGCCTGCCCATACACATACAGTAGTATTGACCCACCCACCCGCCCATACACGTACAGTGTATTGACCCACCCGCCCATATACGTACAGCGGTATTGACCCACCCGCCTGTCCATACACATACAGTAGTATTGACCCACCCACCCGCCCATACACGTACAGTGGTATTGACCCACCCACCCACCCATACACGTACAGTGGTATTGACCCACCCACCCGGCCATACACGTACAGTAGTATTGACCCACCCGCCTGTCCATACACATACAGTAGTATTGTCATTGGTATTGGTAATGACTCAATACCACTGTACGTCTATGGGCGGGCGGGTGGGTCAATACCACTGTACGTGTATGGGCGGGTGGGTGGGTCACTGCCACTGTATGTGTATGGGATGGCGGGTGGGTCAATACCATTGTACGTGCATGGGCGGGCAGGTGGGTCAATACCACTGCACGTCTATGGGCGTGCGGGTGGGTCAATACCACTGAACGTCTATGGGCGAGTGGATGGGTCAATACCACTGAATGTGTATGGGCGGGCGGGTGGGTCACTGCCACTGTACGTATATGGGATGTCAGGAGGGTCAATGTCACTTTACGTCTATGGTCGAGCGGGTGGGTCAATACCACTGTACGTGCATGGGCGGGCGGGTGGGTCAATACCACTATACGTCTATGGGCGTGCGGGTACGTCAATATACGTGTATGAGCGGGCGGGGGGGGGGGCAATGCCACTGTACGTGTATGGGTGGGCGGGAGGGTTGGTCAGTCTGCACCAATGTACGTGTATGGGTGGGTCAACTCTCCATTACGTGTAGCATGGGAGTTGGTTAAAATATGTTTATTGGACAAAGATAAAATCTTCCAAACCTATATTCCTTAAAAATACTCTTCTCCTACAACAATACACTTGTCCCTATGATCATACAGACGGTCAAAACACTTTTGACACATATTTTTTAAAATGTATATACTTTTATCACATTTTTTCTGACAGCATTAGTAACAGCAAATCAATTTCCTTTTATTGATGTTTTCACCATGTGAACAGTAGGAAATCGGCCGTCATGAGGTCAAGGGAATATGAAGGATGTTCTAACGTGGTAACGCGGTGCTTGACTAGGTAGTTATGTACAAACAAGAATCGATGTGCAGGGGTATCGTCATGCAGCAAATCCTATTGTTTTCTGCTCATTTTTAGGCTGTTTCCTCCTTATGGCATCTCGTAAGCGCCTAAGAACTTTTGTGTGGATAAATTTACCTTATATGTGATATCATCAATTGTTATTCTTCAGATTGCGGAATTTGCTCAAGTTGTCATCTGTAATTGCAGTCAAAGGGCGTACACTACGAAAATGTTTGTGCCTTTCGTTAAATTGGCTTTTTTTCATCTCCTTAATTCCGTATGCTCCAATTGACATTTTAAGTATCCCAGAAGATGATTTTTTAAGTAAAAAACCAAATTTAATGTTTTTAGCTGCTTATTAAATAAATTTTCAAAACGCGGCAATTTGAACACGCAAATACACGAAAAGTGCTCTCCACGGAGGAACAATGGCAGCTGGACGATACGCACGCTACCTATATCCCTTCTCCAGGAGTAGTACTAACTGACAGACGATGAAATTCCCACCAGCAACCACGCTGTGTCTGTGAACATCGATTCCGGGAACTTTTTGACTATACCTCGTATGTGTTCTTGTACAAATATATGCAGTCATACTTTCATTGAATATATTTTTTTCATATATAGCTTGTGATTATTTACTTCCTTTGCATAAATTTACTTCCTTAAAAGAAACTTACATCCTAAAATATACATCTTGTATCTTAAATAATTAGGAAGACCTTAAAATCTAAATTGAAGTATATTGTATAGCATATAAATTAATTTGAGTAAATATTAAAATGCACTTGGATAAAACTTAATAAGTTTTAGTGCCATTTCGAGGAATTCGAATTAATTAAGGTATTAAAGAAAGTAGGATTTATCTCTATAAAAAAAATTTATAATATATTCTAATGCATCTACAATTATTTATGAATAAGTACTAATTTGAAGATAAACGTGGCTTGAAAACACGTTTCTGAGATAAAATTTCCATTCCCCGGTATCTTTGACCCTCTCTTAGGTAGTCTCTCTCAACGTCGGTGGTATTTCTATGGAACATTTTCAGATAAACAATGATATCTTTTTCATTATAGATAAGTAGGGTATAAATGGGGCACTAGAAACAAAATTTCCATAAAAAGTAAAGGATAAGCAGCATACCTGGCAAATCGAAGACAGATAAAATAAATGGTTCCAAAGAATTGGCACAAACTTTCCCCTATATTAAACACTAAAAAATAAACATTTTGAAAATTACCAGTTTGATTCCCTAATTTTTTTTGCCATAACTCAAAACTAGTCAAGTTAGAGACATGCAATTTTTACTAAATATTTTAAATTGTAATTCACATCTTCCCTGAAAATGTAATAAAAATCGTTAGAGCCGTTATTGAAAAAATTCATTTTTGTATGTTTTTGGTGATAAAAATTAAAAAAATAAAATTAAAAAAAAAAGTAAAAAATGGTCTGGAGATATTGGTGAATGAATTCAAAGTTCATTAAAATTGATGTATCCATTTGGTCTCAAGTGAAGTGCGCATACACACAGACAGACATACATACGGACAGACAGCAAAATTTTTTTTGAAAAAGCCACTTTTTTGGTTTCACGGGAAGCTGAAATGGATTTTTAGACCAACTTGTAAACAATTTTTTTTGGACGATCACAATACTTTCTCTATGCTAACGCAAAGCGGAGAAAGTAAAAAAGGACAAAGTCGGTGAAATATTGGGCCCTCTGGCCCCTTCCTCAGTTACTATATGACTAGCGTACTTTACCAACTTATTTCAAAATCCAAACCCCAAAATATTACGCAAACATATTTTTTGTATGTACCTATAGTTTACCGTGTATCTGGTGTATATATAGTTTAAATAGATTTGTTGGTTGCGTTTTAAATTAGGTTATAGAATACAAGGGAATTAATATAAAGATAGATACACTTTATTCAGCGATACAATACAATTTAGAAGAAAACAAATATAGACATGTAAAACACAAAACTGTGTTTTGTCTATATTAGTTTTCTTCTTTATGGTACTAGTGGACTTGTTTTCTTAGGTAATTTTGCTGATGCCCTCTCTCTCTCCTATTTTGGTAATTTTCATGTTTTGAAGAGCAATTCTGTATGACCCTATTTAGTTGACACACATTACTGAAAATGTGAGACTGATCTAAGAGTAAAATACAACTTTGAATCTATTCAAGGACCTTGATTCTCTATCAAATATGATGTTTACGAATGAAAAAGTGAAAAAAATCATCTGGAGTGAAAAACAATCAAAATTTTTTTTCAAAATATAAACCCAAAGACTGGGATATTGACTTTTATATTAAAAACTTCAGGTAATTTTAACAAAAATTTAAATATAGAATGTGCTTATAATGTAAATTCAGTAGTGGTAAAATTTAAGAATTTACACTGAATAATAATGTTTTAAGACTATTGATTTTAGTTTTGATTTTACTATGAACATGCAACCTGATCTATATTACAGAAATTGTTATAGAGTCCCACATGAACAAACTTATTTTACGAGAACTGTCTTAAGGTGCAGGTCTGTACTGCCCACTTTTAACCCCTTGAGCTTAATTTTTCACTGAAAATCAAGTTGGTAGCCCTGTCCTATTTTTAAATTGGAATCACTGGAGGGTGCACAATAATCCAAATGGTTAGTGACAGTTAAAAACCCAATTAATTTGAGATGATTTACGATTTTAAAATAGCTAATGTAGTTAATTCAATGTGTGTTATGTTTCTTACAAACCTGTTTGTGTTGTTTGAGCTGCTGAATGACAGACTGAGGAAGCATCTGGTTGAGCAAACAGTCGCTTTTTCGTTTCTCCAATCGCAGCTGCAAGGTGCGACACATAAGAGTATTGCCGTAAGACTGGATGGTGTGCGTCACGTGGGCTACCAGCATGACAATGATGACGGACACAATCACTATCACTACCAACAGGATTACTGTGATTACCTGGTTGCGGAAACCGAGTGACCGAGACATGGAGGCTTCCTGACTGAAAGAATGAAAAATGACTACAGCAGTTTATGTCAGGAAATAACAAATTTGGAAATAACCAGTTTCTTAAACATTATCTTATGGAGCCCAGTCAGAATCCCCAGAGATGTATTATGGCAACAACAACAAAAATACTATTTAGTAAGAAAAAGGAAAGAAAAAACAGACCTCCCATCACAAACCTAATCCAAGTTAGCAATCTAATTTAACCTGTATAACTCCATGTTGTGAAGACCGACCAAATTGGCAGCCATTGACAATTTGGATCACTGTCTGAGATTTTTCACCAGTCACATAACAGAACTTATATCATATCCCATTTACTCTTCCAATAATAGAATTTATCCACCCTTAGCTTTTAACTGATTTAACAGCATTTAAGCCTTGCGAGAAAGTTTTATGCCACTTACCGCCACTGTGGGATCAGAGATTAAGTGCGTTTTCTATCCATCAAACTTAAATACTAATATGTAAATATATATATTGGTTAGTCTCTGGTGAAATCTAGAAGTTACGTCACTTAACTAGATTAAAATCAACTAAGCTTTTTTGAATTAAAAATCTTTATGGCCAAATAGTACAGATTTTGGATTTTTGTTACTCTATGTCAAACGTTGTAGCACATGCATAAAAAAGAAGTGCAATAAAACACACAACACAGAAAACATGATTTTTAATAGAATTCATTTAATTGTATACATTTATTAAAAACGTAACAGATGTCGAGATGAGCACCAAAACTTCCTCCACAGGTAAATCAAGTTCTTTGAGTTAAACTAATCTTTAGGTTTAAAAAATTGTAGGCCTATTGCTAGCCTAGTGGTTGGCACGTATGCTTCATATGCAATAGTCACGGGTTAAAATCCCGGGAGGTTCACTTAGAAATTTGTTTGATGGGTTTGGACCGTTGTTCCTTAACCAACGTATGTACATTAAGTAAAAATGCCTCTGGTGTGGATAGAATAGAAAAAAATGCATATAACAATTATATAAAATATAAACTACACTGACTCTTTGGGTCAGAACTCTTAATGATTCAAACTAACCTTCATAATGTAAATTTTGCCCGTGCTACAATACATCACATTTAAACAGATTTATAATGTGATATTAGTTGTTGATGATTTATTGAAATGGTCTATGACACATATATTCATTAAGCATATATCAACTATATATCTTGCCTGATATTATTGATGAGTTTGCTTTGATAGTTTCTCAACATATTCACAAACTTGCTCACATTTTCTATTTGATTAGCAGCATCTAAGTAGATCATTTGATTTTCAGGACTTGAAAAGGTTGATAGAGATCTAAAAATAAACAAAATTACATTAGTAACTAGGCATGGCACTGGGGGGTGGAGGGGGTGCAATCACACTTCCCAGCTTTTAAAAAGAGGAAAGGAAAAAATAAAAATAGAAGTTTTATATTTCTTTATCTTAGCTTACACTAAAATAGTACAATACAAATTCTATCAAATTTCAGCATCCCTAGGTTTTTTTATAGTATAGTAAAATAGTTTTTCTTATAAGCGTGACTAAGTGTTGCTTATTTTACTTAAGTGTTAAAACATTATAGCTCCCAGTAGCATGTTCAATATTATTTGCGCATTTGATTCATTTAGGAGGTGGTGCGTTTTAGATAGCAAATTGATCAAATAGATTAAGTATCTGAAGGTACAATTTTTATTTAAAAAGGGGATATTTTCAACAATTTTATATCAAAATTGTTTATTACTAAGTGTATTATATGGTTAAAATAATAAAATAAAGAATCATACTTTGTTTTGAATTTGTTTATTAGTAGCTGAGAGTACATTAACACAGTTTTCTTAAAAATTTGAAATTAGATTCAAATTTATTTTTATAAAATCCAGAATTAGTAATTTATGTATGTTTATACAATAGTGTATACATTTTATTTACTTGACTCATAAATTAAATATTGATACCAACCTAGAAGAATACAACAATGATGAATTCAGGTATTGCTGGTAGAAATTTGGATCTTTTTGTCAAAATAACTGTGCCGAGAATAGATGTTCCCTCACAAGGCTCTCGTGTTTGTTTCCAGTGGCAACCTCTAGGGAGAGACAGGACAGTAGCAAGTGTTCAGATGCTAAGGTTAAACTGCGGTAAGTCATCAATGCTCTGAAAAATAATGTCATGCAAACAAAAAATACTTTTCATGAGATATTTTTATCATAATAAAATTCCTTTCAGTATTTCTACAACCTGTTAGTAAGGAGGTGTGTAGTATTTCCAAGTTCTCCTGTAATAGGATGTGCAATTCAGTAGAGAGCAAAGGAGACTTATTTTTTAAAAATTTTCTTAAGAAAACTGAAAATGTGCTATGACTAAGATAAACTAAAATAAACTATCAAATATGGTGAAACGATACAAGAGGCAGATGGACCGCACAGCTGATCATGAACTTGCGAGAATGGATGGAGAGGAAATGTGGATAAGCAAATTATTACTTAACCCAGTTCCTCAACGGCCACGGCTTCTTCCAGGTTTAACTGAGAAGATGGGAAAGGTCGAGAGCTTGGAGTATCGTTACGGAGACTCTGAGCATGATGACGCCTTACACACCTTGTTTCAGTGTAGGAGGTGGGAGACAGAAAGAGAGAGCTGGAAGCAGTTGTCAGTCCTCTTTCGCCGGACACTATTGTTCAACAAATGATTCTCAGCCAAGCATTCTGGAACAGCATGGCTGCTTACATAGAGAGGGTGCTGAAGCAAAAGAAGAGTGAATAAACTTAATGCAGCACTGGCATAGCTAATTATGGTGAAAACCCGCAGTAGTAACCCAGTGAGGGTTTACGTAGGTACCCTCTTGAAGTAATGCGGCAAGTGGTTTGAGAGGGAATTCTGCCTGGACCGATGGGTTTTTAGTGAGTTTGAGTCACACACACCAGGTGCCTGGAATAAGGGCCCTGACGGTGCATAATGCATTTTCTCATCATAAAAAAAGATAAACTATACTTGTATTCTTTCAACTTTTAAAACCCTATCTTGTAGTGATAACATGTTTGCTGCTCATCTTTCAGGCTAAGGTGGTAAAGCTAGGGAAAAAATTGATTTAAAATCAATGAAATTACTTACGCATATAAAGGTAATGTATTAAATCTATAACACTCAAAAGGTTTACAACCTGGCGAATTAATTTATTTGACAACCTCCAGAAGCCAAGAAAAAGTTGTTTCAGGAAATCAATAAGAACCTTTTTTCTTGAAAAGTTAAAATTCTGACATTTATGAAACTTATAGAAAACGTTCCTGTCAATCAGGTATCAAAATATAAATGCGATACATTGACAGGTTATTTAATAATTAAAGTGTAAAGTTGATGCACAATAAAAACTTGTTAAAATTCCATTACATTTTTTGTTTCAGCTAGGATAAAACTTATAAAATTGTTATAACGTACTATTAAATGAGGAAAACAATGATGGGATTGGGTTTTTCATAGGACTCTTATTTTCCTAGTAAACAACCTTCAAACTCGAGTACACTTAATTTCTGCACCATCAGTAGGATTAGTTTTCACATATGCATATTATTATTGATAATACTGTTAAATTGTCTTCAAGGTTTATGACAACGCCTCTTGGACAATCTTTGACAACTGCAGAACACCACTTTCAAAGCTCATCATGTCAGCAAGGTGATGCATTGAATGAACATTTCCTGAATTAAAAGACTGCTTCACCTGAATTTAATACATCTAAATACCATACTTCATTGATTAATTGTAATGAAATTAATTTTTAAAGAACTTACAAACATATATCATTAGTATGATCCTGGTGATTACCTACATCTTGCAAGTAACAAGTACATCCTATATTGAAATTATAGTTAGCAGTTGGTTTAAAAGAAAGTAGTTTTCTAGTCCATCGAAGTACTTTTTCAGAGGCTAGGATACTTTTATAATTTTATATAACACTCAAACTTGATAACAGAAAGAATAGCCTACATGATGGTTTACAATGCAATGTTAGCTCCAATTGTCGTTATTTAATATTAGGAACTTTATTTCTACATAATTTCTAATTAACAAAGCTGAAAAGCATTGTAATATTTTCAATCTTACATGTAACTAGGGGTAACCCCTGCACGCTTTGCGTGCCAACCCTGTCACTCGCTACCCTCATTGTCTCTTCCAAAATACAATGATATAATGTGATTTGGGATATAAATACCAGTAGTTATATACCCCAATAGGGTGGTTTATATTAATATTACCCTTTTTTTGTTTTTGGATTTCTTTGTTTTGTTTTGGGGGCATATACCCCTTATTAATTGCACTTTTCAAAATCTGATGGTATATTTGGATTCAAGAGAAAAATACCTTTAATTTGATACCCCACTTGAGTAGATAAGTATTAAATATTTTTACATTTTTAAAAAAATTTCTGTTTTTGGGCCCCTAATATCCCTCATTTTTTAGTTTTTCAAAATTGTATAAGGTGCACGTTTGTTACGCATGTAGAACTGTGAAGATTTGAAACTTTTACTCGAGATTTTCCTCAAGTTAGGTCAGCAATACTACTTTTTTTTGTGATTTTCCCGTAATAAATACATTGGGGCAATTTTAGGGGTAGAAAAGGCTGCTATTTTGGAACTATAACGAATTTTTCAAAATTCCTTCTTATTGCACGCCTACAATCATCCTAAAAAATGTCAGCCTCAGAAGTTTAGTGGTTTTTGAGGAACAGTGATCAGTGAGTCAGTGGTATTTGGCTTTTATGTATAGATTACATACGTCTGCATAAAAGAAAAAAAAAAACCTTAATAATGTGACTATATAATTTATTAAGCCTATAATTAAATATAACCATTAAATGCAAATAATTGAATTAAACAGGGTTTTATGAAAATATTTAAATTATTCCTTTAATATTTGAGAGTTTCATAAGATGAAGACTGTAACTAAGATATCAATGAATTTACATTAATTTAGAGAATTATTTGTTTACTATCGTGATGTACTGGTTTATTCAACAACTGTTCCCCAACCAGAGCAGTTATAAAACAATATTATTATTGTTTTACTAAACATTTAGTTTCAGACGAATACGGGACAAAATAGAATTACGGGGGGAGAAAATGTTGATTTTTTACTTGAGAAGCACATTTTGGAGCTGTATTTGGCTTGAAAATAAGCATTGTCACGTTCTAATATTAACTATTTAAATTGTCTTATTATCCCTGTCTGTTCTGAAATACTTACACAAGATGTTTAAAATTACAAACTTACTAAAGTTAGTGTTAATATTATGTTGTAAAAAAACACTTTTAACAGATATTTTAATCATATTTGGTAAATTATTGTCCTTATGTATCAACAATGGATACACATCTATAAGAAGCGAAAAGCCAATGTAAAAAGTCAGACTACTTTTTTCCTAATTTTGCTATCTTGGCACAGCCGCCTAGTGGTTGAACTTGTTGCGGGGCAGTCTAGAGTGAGAGGGAAGAATGCAAATTGCCATGAGAATGAGACAGAAAGCAAACCAGCAGCTGAGCTAAGCTAGTTTCGTCTGCTACAGAAAGTCTGGTTATTTTCATATCTCTTTTCACTTCTTATAGATCAGTATTCATTGGTATGAATCATATTAATTGGTAAGTAACTATTAGTTTATTTTTTAACAAGTAATCCATTATCAATTCCAATTGTATGATGGGTCGATTGACACAAATTTTAAGTGTATATTGGCTTAAATTTTAAAAATTGACATTAGCTTCAAATTAGGTAATTCATTTTAGTTTAATGATTTATTTCACTAGTTTAAACATTGTTTGTTTGCAGCATCTTAAAACAAATCTTAATATCAACATCACAGCTTATGTTCTAGAAAGGGGAGAAAAACAACAGAATGAACTTTCCTGCCTCTTCACATATTTATTGAGTCAACTTTCGTTCTCTCAGTTTTTCATCACCACTAAGAGAGTAGTCTCCTTCATACTCAACCTTTCCGTTTAATTCACTTCAGCTTTGTATATCTCATCATCATCTTTATTAGTTAGATTATATTTTTTTTCATAATTTTAAGCTACTTTATTAATATTGTAAAGAATAATGATGAAAGAAAAAATAAATCTTTAAACTAAAAGAAATACAAATATTTAAATGACCACTATAAAACTTATTTAAAAATTAGAAGATGATCAATATAGTTACAATTTACTAATGATTATAATAGCAAAGAAAAATCACAAATGAATACCAAAATCATAAGAAAAATGGCTGAAAAAGCAAATTGTCATTTAATCATCTTCTGTGTTTATTATGGGGAGGGAGGGTGGATCTTTTAATCATCTGTGTTCATATCCAACATTTTATGAACCCTTTTATGCTACTTTGTACATAAACATAAGTTGTAATTCTTCCCCACCAACTCGAAATAAATTCGTTTTTAATGGGCTCTTTTTCCTATGTGCACACAGAATTATTATAAAATAAACAAGTAATTATCATTCTTCAGGCTCTTCCTACTGGACTTATAATTTAATATTACCATCTTTAGATTTAATAGACAGTTTGTGTATGTCTGAAGATGGTAACTTTGTCACCGAAAGGCCTAACAAAATTAAAAACTATTTACTGGAGTGTTTGTTTCATCTATACATTAAACATGTAATTATTATAGTATTAACGTTTTATTGTGTAAATAAATATCACACATATTAAGATATATTATATGAGTTGTATGTGTACACGCTCATCTGTGTAGTGGTTTTCTCACGCCCACTAACGTTCACAGTTAATTCCACCCATCCGTGTGTTAACTATTCTACTGCCTTCCGTTTATTGAGCAGTTTTGGATTTGTTTATTCAATACCACCGTACGAGTATAGGTGGACGAGTGGGTCAATATCACTGTGTGTGAATGGATAGATTTTAATTTGGTTAAATAAGCTAATTGATTTTATAAGAACTATGTTATCTATAATGGTCTGTTACAGTTACTATTTGAAGGAAACAGATAATTTTGAGGAAATACTTAAACTTATGATGAACTACTGAATGAAGAAAAGTGAACCACCAGTTAATTTTTATATTTTCACAAATGTCATTTTAGCATGGATATACCACATGCCACAGTGATGTCTCTGTCATTTTAGCATGGATGTACCACATGCCACAGTGATGTCTCTGTCATTTTAGCATGGATATGCCACTGGCCACAGTGATGTCTCTGTCATTTTAGCATGGATGTACCACATGCCACAGTGATGTCTCTGTCATTTTAGCATGGATATGCCACTGGCCACAGTGATGTCTCTGTCATTTTAGCATGGATATGCCACTGGCCACAGTGATGCCTCTGTCATTTTAGCATGGACATGCCACTGGCCACAGTGATGTCTCTGTCATTTTAGCATGGATATGCCACTGGCCACAGTGAAGTCTCTGTCATTTTAGCATGGATATGCCACTGGCCACATTTATGTCTCTGTCATTTTAGCATGAATATACCATTGGCCAAAGTGAACCTCAGTGGTGTAAATTACAAATAATGTACGTCTTTATACATAAGAAGTAATAATTACTACATTTATCCTTGAGGATTCTGGGGAAATATGGGAGGGAAGCGGCTGACAAAGTGCTGGCCCTGCCAGCATGGCAAACTGTAGAAATAAGTACTCGGCACCCTTTCAACGCACTATTAGATGCGACCTAGATCTGATTGCATGCCAACTGTCACTTCAAGCAATTTACTAGAAAAATATTGCAACTTAAAGCAATTTGTTTTATTGTACAACATGATAAATGTAATTCATTTTAAAATTTGTTTAATAAAGGCTAATACCTTCACTATAAAATGTTTATATGTTTTCTTACATTTTCTTTACTATTTGAATTTGCATTGAAGCACTAATTGAATTTTCCATATTTACTCTAACAATTTAAATACTGTGCTGACAATATTACAAGTGAAAATATAAATGAATTACAAAAATCCCATGCAGTAAATAAATTAACAAAGAACTAAACCTTATTTAGATGTTAAGCTAGATTTAATGACAGACTATTGAAGCTAAGCGGAAATTAATGAACGGGAGAGAAACCTGAAACAGGTGATTATGTCTTCATCCACAACACCAACCTGGACAAAGTTTTGTAATATAGGAGCATGAAAAATAAGTACTTAATTAACATCATATACTCTTACTTTTATTTTTCTCTCCTGGATTAATTTCAGTTAAAGAGTCAAAACAGTATATTAAAACTACAAAAGATTCAGCAAAAGAAGAATTTAAAAATGTTGGAGTTTTAACTGTCCATTGCCAGTACATATATTGAACTATTAAGCACATAAAATCAATCAATTTCAATTCAACAAAAATAGTTTCTCACGATTACAATACAAGATATCATTTTTATTTAGAACCTCATCTGCTTGAATTTTTAAGAAAAATAAAAACAACTTACATGGGACTAAAATTTGTTAGTAAACTTTCACATGGTGTTTCAAAAATTTAAAATAATTTAAAATTTGGAAAAAATTAAAGGAATATTTGGTTAATAATCCTGTGTATTCCCTTGAGGAGTCTAGTATTGATGTTTGACACTATTTACCTGTATATATGTACAGACATAGAGAGTTTGAATTGAATTGAATTGAAAATGGGAATGGAATTTATTCATTAAATAACCATATTTGTTTTATAACAAAATTAATTATTTATTTGAAATCAATACAATCAAGCAAGTTCATTTGATTCAGGTTTAAGAACAGTGCATAATTTAAAACAGTCAGATTTATGGCCCTTATAATTCACTCTATCAAGAACAATTTTATGAAAAAATAAAATAAAGTCGTATTTCTCAGTTGCAGGTTTTTTCTTTTTATTATAACTATAGTATGTTAAATATTTAATTAAATAAATAATCATGTAATGCAGAATATTTTCTTTATAATATGAGGGGGACATTTGTGGTACTAATGTTTTCATGGACCAGGTTTTGATTTCAAAAATTTGTTTAGGAATTCTAGAAAATTTGTTTCTTATGAAAAATTACATTAAAAGTGTATTACTACATATCAGACTAAACTGAGAAAAGAAAATATTACTGTTTGTAAAATTCCAACAGCGTTGTTTTAATATAGTTTTAGGTATTTTGTACAAACACGTAAATTACAAGCACATACAATAAATGTTACACTAAATAGCATACGGCCCGTCCAATTAAAGGGCACAGTTCTCCTGGTCTACTATATTACATACAATATATTCTAGTCCATATGTAGTCTGGTGACTTACTGAATGTGTACTGTAAATAAGTTGGTGTGAAGCTGCAATATAGCTTCTTACATGTGTTTTTCAATAAACTAGTTTTGATGTCTTTGATACAGGGTGGGAAAAAAATATAGAAACACTTTTACAACAACGTTATTTTTTTCCATATATAATTTGATAGTTTAATTTTTTTTAAATAATTGTGTTCCATAAAGTATATATTTTGCTCAGAATAATTTACTTAAAACCGTTAAATAGCGGAGAAATAATATTGTTCAAATTAGTTACTTTGAAATTCAAGTGACTGCTACTCTGGAAAGGATATACCTTTCGAAGTCCAGTTTTATGGCTATTAATTTCTTTATATATATAAAAATAATAACACTTAGCAATCTTTTTGGTGTTTTTAATTTTCAAGATCGATTTCAGTCTCGTAAGACTATCATCAGTTGAAAAACAGAATATAAAATTAATAAATATAATATAAAATAAATATAATATAAAATCTTGAAAATTAAAAACACCAAAAAGATTGCTAAGTGTTATTATTTTTATATATATAAATATATTAAGCAATCTATAAGCTACAAATGTCAAACAATATTAATTTCTATTGAATAGACCTTTTAGTTGATATTAAACTCGACCTAGGCATATGTTATAGGCTGTTCCCCTGAAAAGATGAAATGTCGCTAATGGTGTCAAAAAGTATGTTCTTTGTAACCATGATAATGTATAATATTTCACTTTTACTAATGAAGTCATAAAAAAGTTGTGAAAACGTTTCCATATTTGTTTCCACTCTGTATATTTTAAGACATCAAAAATAGTAACTAGTTTATTGAATAACACATGCAAGAAGCATATATTGCAGCTTCCCCCCTGTAATTTCTCTTCTAAATTGTGTCACACTTAATTAAGCAGATTGGTGAGTATTAATCCAACCAAATAAATAAAAACCTCATTGAATCTTTATGAATGATATATTTATTAAATCAAAACAAATTACAAAATAATAAAGCCTTTCAAATGATAATGAAAGTAAAATATATACTCTATAGAAAACTAAAATAACATTTATAATCTTGTAGTTGTTCAGATGAATAATTTGAATATAAACAAATTTAATTTGTGGAAATCTTCACAGGTCTTGTGTTCAAACTTAAATGGTTCAAATGAATTCAAAACAGTAATTTAATACTAACACTTTTTAAACATAGCACTTTTTACAGTATTAATTATTAATATTTTATACTTTTATAGCCACCCATATAACTTTACATGTATGGGTGGGTAGGAGGGTCTTCATCGCCATATGTGTAAGTATAAGAGCTGGTCTTAGGAATACACCCTCACTTCCATCCTGCCATAAACCCATTAGGTGATGCTTGTCCTCCCTCCCACCTAAACACATTCATTGGTAAAGCCCCCCCCCAGCCCACCTAGACACACCAAGTAGTAAAGGCCCCCTAGCCCACCCAGACACACAAAGTAGTAAAGGCCCCCTAGCCCACCCAGACACACCAAGTAGTAACGGCCCCCCAGCCCACCCAGACACACCAAGTAGTAAAGGCCCCCCAACCCACCCAGACATACCAAGTAGTAAAGGCCCCCCAGCCCACCCAGACACACAAAGTAGTAAAGGACCTCCTGACCACCAATATACATTCAGCCCACTCATACGTATACAGAGAATCTTTATAGATATGTAAGGTAGAAACAAATATGGAAACGCTTTCATAACTTTTGTATGACTTCACTGTTAAAAGTGAAGTCTTGAACATCATCATGGTTACAAAGAACCTACTTTTGACATCATTAGAGACATTTCAACTTTTCAGGTGGACGGCCCGTGAGGAGTTGAACGAAAATCTTCAGTGTAAGCCTAGGTTTAATTTGGTATAAAATTAAAGGTATATTCAAGAGAAACTAATTGCCGCAAACCAGACTTTGAAAGGTTTATCCTTTCCAGAGTAGTGGTCATTTAAACTTCAAAGTAACTAATTTGAACAATATTATTTCTTCGTGATCAAAAATTACTCTTTATAGAACACAATTATTCAAAAAAATTAAACTATCAAATTAACTACAGAAAAAATAACCATTTTACAAGTGGAGTCATACAGAAATAGTGAAAGCGTCTCCACTTTTTCCCCACCTTGTATAGTACTATTCTGTCATAAATGTCATCCAAAAAATCAAACAAATATTTCTATCAGATTTTCTGAAATGACAACTAGATTTTGTTTTAAATTAATATTTCCTAATAAGTTGCTAAGAAAAAGTTGAGCAGAATACATCAATTATACTTCCTATTAAAATTGAAGTATTTCAAGAATTACATAGGAAAAGTGAGACCATTGGGACTATAGTTGAACATTGTGGGAAAATATCTGACAAAACTCCAAGTAAGAAATATAAAAACGAAGCTTCCATAGTTTAAAAAAAATAATAACTAAAAGTACTGAGCCTTGTATAATCAATGCAAATGAAGGTCTGGAAAATGAACAAACGCTAAAACAAAGTTCAAACAGCAGAGTGTGTCAGCACACTGTTTTGTAGAAAGGAAAGTTGTTAAACAGAAAGCTCTTTCATAACCGGGAGTATTTATGCGACTAAATTAAGGAGCAGGTCCTACCCCATTTTTAAGGACCTAATGCCCAATCACAATCCTGGAAACTAGAAAAATTCATTTTAACAGTCAGTCTCTTTCAGTAAATAATTTTATCGCAGTCGAGTCTCGGACTCTACCTTATATTGACTTTGAAACTACTGTACTTGTTACTCCGTTGACTATAAAAAACACTACTATCGGATTTTTTATTATAGACCCCTGACTTTGCGGTGCTACTGTATTTACAAAACAAATGCTAAAAAATATCTAATCACATATTCATGTTCAGTGTTTAATATACTTTATAACAGTAGCAAAGGTTTTTAATTTTTATTCTACGTATTAATATGTATGTGAGTAAAGCTAAAACAACACAGGTTTTCACGCATCTTTTTAAAACTAGTGACTTTGAACTATCATTACAAAAAAGTATTTGAGATTAATTTTTTCATATTCACCAACTGTACTTACAGTACTATTAGGTGTAGAATACTAAACTTTCATGATGAAATAATTAATCGTTACTAAGTTATTAATTTTTTCCTACGTGTTGTTATTTTTGCACTGTAAAGGTTTTTCAAAATCTGGTTTGTTTCTATCGATTTTATTTCTCACTATCAAATTGGAGATCACGTTGTCAATGCTAATTTAAAAAAAATTTAAATCACGAAAATAATTTGAAATGTTTTTGATGTGGTGTGCGGGATGCGTGTTATCAGGCGATGGACAATCTGTTTCCGACAAATGGAGCATTGTGCTTTATTGTTGCTATGATGGCAAATAATTAAATGGTTCTGCTTCGGAGCTTACAAGTTAAAATCAGATGCATAACCTATTATATATATATATACATATATATATATATATATATATATATATATATACTGTAATGTGTGTGTATATATATGACTTAAATTGCATGATGGCTTACTTTAGTTTGACGTTGCTAGCAGCAAAGTGTATATTATCAAACTACGGTTCGGTTATTAAATTACAGTTAATATTAAATCATAACTATCATTTATGACACTGTCGGTGCCATCACCATCATGACAAATCTGATTCAGAGTCGTTTAAATTAATTATTAAAGTCTGATTGCTATGTCCAATTCATTTTAATTTTTGCGGTAGTAGACTTCTTCATGATTCACGCAAGTTTACCAAAGAATTAAAAAAGTGTTTGCCATTAAATCTGATGCCATTTGAAAAACTTCACTAATTTGAAATGTCCTAGATTTTGTGACCTCATTTTTAATATATGCCCACATCAGTACGATTGCTTTCAAGTACCAGTTTGCAATCAAGTAACGGATAACCAAATTAATTTAATATCTTTCCCAGAATAATTTATTATTTTGTTGAGCAGTTTTTCAAGCAGCCAGAACACTTTAAATTAAAATGCACATTTGAAGGAAAACGATTAACAAAAAAAATTGTAATTTGGAACGATACACTCAAACAAGGACTGCTTGGTTCAATACTGAAACTACAAGGATAAAGGCTAAATAGTAATACAGTACGGGTTCAGTTATTAATGAACGAGTGTACAAAAATGGATATCTGTATCGATAACATAAGAAGCATTCATAAAAATTCATTCTTATAAATAATATTCATATAAATTTATTTTTATTCATATAAATTCATATAAATAAAAGAACATTCATGCACTTTTGTACCTAAAACAATATAAAACAGGTTTGACGCCCGACAAAAATGGATCCACTACAAATAGACTGTACAGCCTCCGCTGATCACTCCATCTGGCGAGCCGTAAAATTTTAAACTTAAAACTGTAAATAAAAATACTTCGAAGGTTTATTATGGCCATTCTTATAGTGTATTGAGTTCAATCAGTAGTTCTCTTTATTTCAATGAAAAAATTATTTCTGTATTCGAACTTATTAAGGAAAAACCAGGAGCCTGGAAAAAAATTAATAACGTAGTAACAGTTAATTATTTCATCCTGAAATTTCAGTATACTACTCATAATAGCACTAGTTACAATTGATGAACAAGAAAAAATAATCTCAAATACTTTTTAAAAAATGACAATTCAAAGTTACTAGTTTCAAAAAGTTGAAAGAAAACAAGCGGTTTTTTAGTTGTAACTTGCATAAGATTTAACCTGTAAAATAAAAATTAAAAACCTTTGGTACTGTTATAAAGCAGATTAAACACTGAACATGAATTTGTGATTAAATATTTATTAGCATTTGTTTTGTAAATATTGTAGCACCGCAAAGTCAGGGGTCTATAATAAAAAATCTGATAGTAGTCGTCTGTCCATCAGTACCCAAACCATTGTGTAAATTATAGAGAATGCTTCAGTTTATTTTTTCTTGCCAGCTTGCCTACCAGACAGTGCTTTTATCAGTAGCTGGCACCCATGTTTAGCGGTTGCCCATTTCTTCACTTAAAGTCGTTTCACACTAACATTTTAAAATGTATGTATTTCAAATTTTAACATGCTTTGTAGGATAAGTGTGATTAGTGCTCCATGAGATTATATATTTTCTATCTGGTTTTAATTTACTTTAAGCAAATATTAAATTTAAACAATAGTTATTTATATTTAAAAACAATATAATGGGATAAAATTAAAATCTCATCCAAGGGAGCTCTAGACAATTCTCATCTCTTTAAAAAAAGATCAAGTTAAAATTTGTTCATAAATAAAACTGCAGTATATTTCTTTTATTAACATTGGCCTCATAGACAAACAAATCCAATATGGAGACAATATGATGATCATAAATCATAAAATCCTTCCAAAAGTTGTCCAATACAGGCACTGAAAATCAACAGGAAAGTTATTCTTTTAACAGTGATTAATTGTTTGTAAAATAAAGGGAAATTTATACTTTTTGTGGACAAGGGGGCTTGATTTATTTAGCAAACATTTGGTTACAGTTCATTCTAAGTTGATAATTCGTATCAAGATTAAAAGAATTAAAAAAAAAAAAAAAATTACATTGTCAGAAGCTAATGGTACAGATCAGATATCAGAGAGGAACAGTTCTTTTGAAGTAGATAGCCTTTTATTTGATGTGCTTTTGTTTTCATGGAGGATTAAATTACACGGTAATTTTTTTGTCAGTCTTGAATCAACTGAGAGTCTAACAGAAGCATTTATGTGTGTGCATGATTGTTATATTAATGAACTATTTTACATATTATGAACTATCTTAGCTAACTTTTTATTTTGATATTTTTAATATTATTTTCATATTTTTGTAATGCAATAAATGTTTTTGAATTTGAATAGTATAAAATTGTATATTAGTGTTAGTTTTAATTAATTTGTTTTTGTACATAATTTAATTTTTAACTCGCTACACTTATTTATTTACTCTTGGGTAAGGGAAAATAAGCAAACCATTTTGCAATGACACCCAAAGTTATTTTTCATTTCAACTTTCAGAGACAAGGAGCTATTTAAAATTTACCAATACCAGCAAGCAAATTTTTTAAAAGAAAGAATGTTCATTTATAAAAAGTTTGGTAGACTGTTGTGTTTAAGCTGTTTTTATATTAACAGAGAAGAAAGAGGATTTCGTCAAAACAATATTTACCTACTTACCTCCAAACATCCATATTGCCAGAAGTGTCTTCAATAAGATCAGAAATCCGCTCAATGATCATCTGACTTAGTTTCGTGTAGAATGCTGTTTCATTATGACTGGCAGTATCAGTTTTGTTCCTAAAATAAAATTAATGGTTGATTTACTATTATATAAAAATTATTATTTTTATACTGTTACTTATAAGGTTCCAGCTAAGTAAAAAAACAGTGAAATAAAAACCCACTATCAGTTTTTCCGAAATAGGGATTTCAAAATGTTTATTAAAACCAATCACACTTTTAAGTTGAAATCAGGTAATTGTTTCAACTTATAGATTGTTATAGTTTTATTCACAAAGACAAATGCAATTAAAAGGCCTCTTGCTCTAGCCTAGTGGTACATTAAACTTCTTCTTCCAATCTAAAGGGGTAACAGGTTCAAAACCGGAGAAGTTCACAATAATTTGCTAGTGGTTGGACCGTTATTGCTTAGCAACGGATATACAGTATTTATAAAATGCATAACATTTTTATAAATAGTAGTATTAGTAGAAGAAAAAAGAATAGTGTAGTAAGACGGTAAAATCAATTAATTATAAATGTGTTTCAAATAATTAATGATAATTTATATAAAATTTAAATAAAATTACCTTTGTGTTTGTTCCGCCACTAATCATTTTATGTTCTCCACTTCCAGCTTCAAAGTTCTCACTTCATCTTCAGGCGGAATTATTAAATTTTACAGTTACGCTAAAACTAAATATTAAGTTTCTTTATCTAAAACATTACCTAATTTAGCCTAGACTACTTCTACACTGTTCTATCCTATTGAAATATAGACATTCAACAGTTAAATTAAATATTAGTGTGAATTTAAATTCCATCTGAAAATGAAGTGAGAACTTTGAAACCAGTAGTTGATAACATAAAAAAAAGACTGTTTGCAGAACATATAAGGAGGAAATTTCTTTTAACAAATAAATTTGTTACAATAAACCAATTCAGTAAAATGTCCAATAGAATATGGCATATTTAAATGTAAATCCCTATTTTCAAGGTAAAATTAGGACTGTTCCTTAACCGAACATACAATAAAATGTTGTATATTACAAGTCGTTAAGTAGTCACGGTGATCTAGACATTTCATCAGAGTATTTCAGTTTGCAAAAACAACATAAGAGATTGGGATGATGTATACTGCTGTAATGGGTTCCTGGAATTCTTGTGAAATTGAAATGACAATTGAATATGAATCCTTTGTATGAGTGACAAGACGAGCAGTTCTTGATGGATTGCAATAAGCACAATCTTTTATATGTTACATCAGTAAGCTTCCTTTTACTTTGAGACTGGTTATAACGGGAATATTCAATAAAGGAAATAACGTCCTTTTATATTTCTACTGACACAAGCCTATACAAAGAATGTCCATAATTACCACCCCCTCTTGTAACTCTCAAACAGGTATATATCCTTTGATGGATTGTCATATGACTGAGAGACTTACTGATTTGATGTATTATATTTTACTTTCACACCAAAGAGTTAGGAAGGAATGCAGCGGTAAGGGGCCATCCCTAAATTATGTATTCCTAAAATCAGCCCCTTTTCTCCCCCCTGAGTGACGAACTTGTAATGGTAATACTCAACCCCCCTCAAAAATGATGTGACTTTGTCACCAACCAGTCTCCAACTTTTTTTCATTCACTTTTATGCATATCTTGATTCATGATAAAATCATTGTTTAGACTTTGCTCCATTTATTTTCAAATGAGGGAGACAATATATTACTTACTTTTAAAACTTAGAAAAATCTTGTATTTGGGGGAAAATAGTCAAATTTTGTGAATGAATTCAAACAAATTGTTGAATATTAATAGTTACGTAACATTGCTGAAAACAAGTGTCCAAAACAAGACAGAAAACTTTTATAATTTAGATATATAACAATTGATTAATGATGTATTGATTGAAAATGTTTGCTAGATTATTATATCACAGGTTTTGGGTTCCATATGGATTTATTTAAAACTTTGAGTAATCCATATCTTTACTATTATGTACATAAAGTTTATAACTCTATATTAGATTATTGGTTTTTACTTAACGTTTAATGACTTTAAAAATTAAATTATTGTTAATTCATTTTATATACCTATTGATCAACTGAGTGTAATTTTATAAAAATTGTATTTATTTTTACTACCAAAAGCATCAATATCTGTCTTGATTTTTTATTTATAAATTTTTTAATATTGGATGCTGAAAAATAATGTTATTGTTATATTTCAATGTAAAAATTTTAATGGTTGTATCTTATTTATTTCATTGTTAATTTTTGTTTTTTTGTTACTATTTGATAATGTTTAATTGTTATTACTCCGTTTTTATTTGCACAATATTTTTTATTTGTTGTTTGTAAGTAGATTTGATAGATTAATAATTTATTATAGTTTATTTACTAAACTATAGTTCTTGTTTGTATTTTTGTCATAATTCACACAAGGCAATCATGAACGCGTTTTAGTATGTTTATTCTATTACAGTGATTCTGCAGTGTAATTGAGAGAATTCTGTTTTGTATCATAAATAAATAAATAAAATATATTTTTGACAACTTTGACTTCCGCCTAATCCCAAAATACCCACCAAACTACAATTTTCAGTTGTATATGTTTGATAATGTAAATTTCAGGGCAAATGGTGAATATTAAAGTAAATTACAGAACTTAAGAAGGGCTTTTCCCCATCAGGAGTCCAAAAAGTATTTCTATTATCTTCCTGATGGGAAGAGATTTCCCAGACTATGTGAGAAATTACGGACTATCTGAGAGAGGTAAGGCCTATTTGAGTCAATATATTAATCTAGGGGCAAAACAACTAATTTTAAATTACAGTAGTTGATTTTATTTTTTAGGGTTTTTCAGTTTCTGGGAATACAATCTAGCTAACTATTTAGACAGGATATACAATAGTTGAATATTAAGATATACAATTTTATTCATTCAATTAAATTAGATTTGTGAATGGAAAAATTTGGGAGTTTTTGTATAATTTAATAAATAATCGTAAATTGAATTTTAGTATATAGTAATAGTAAATTGATGCAAGTAAATTGTAATGAAATCTATTTAATTTAAATTAAATTATACATATGACATTTGTCGCTTTTGTGGTAAAATATGTAATGGTTCAATGAGATTTATTTGAAGGAATTAATTGTATTCAATTTTTCAGCTTTCAAATTTATTGTTTTTAATTATATTCCCAAGATTGTCCATTTAGTATGTTTGGTTATGATCAATATAGTATTTCAAAATGTTCAATGATTACATGTTCCTGCCTCATCTATAAATTCATGTATAAAAAACACTGTCTTTAATAAACAAAAGTGAAGTGTTTGTTAAAGACAGGAACGTTGAGAGTACTTATAAATTTAGTTTATTGATTAGATTGGGATTAGATTAGATTAGATTTGAAACATTCGTTGCATATCTGAAATGAAATGAAAAAGCCTTTATTTTAGTGGCCAAGTTAGGACTATACAGTCCTCTCTTTCACTTAACCACATAACATGTAACAAAAACAATAAATATGTTCAATTCATTTTTAATACTAAACAATACAAAATAGGAATCTCAAACTGATAATATAAAAGTTTAATAATAAAATTTCTAAATTACCTAGATGAATGGAATAAACTAATTTGTAACTAATAAAGGCTAATATCTGTAAACATTTTCTGTAATAAAAGCATTCTGTGACAACTCACCTGTTAGTAAAACAAACAAATGCTTGTTTGATAGTTGGTAAATGTGATTTGTGTAATTTTAGCCACTTAACGACAGCTGAAGGGTGTGAAATGTCAAATTACAAACTCTTTTGTGTCTGCTTCATTCAAATCAATATTCAAAGATGAATCACAGAGAGTTCGAGAATAGTTCAAATATATTTTGGAATTGTTAAGATTTAGATAAAATATGTTGTTGGTTTGGTTAGATAGACTAAAGGTCAGACCAGTATGAGGGACATTAAACCAGAACATTTTTGGGGAGATAAGTCCAGTAAATACAAACACAAGTTAACTAGGTTACACAAATTAGTACTTTCATAGTCCTTATTTTTTATGTAGTGGTTCAAAATTTACTGTTTAATACAACTGATTTTAAACTCCTTCAGCAACTCGGAGGAAAATAAATCTTATTGAAACTAAACAATTTTTTACCAAACTATCGGCACTGGTGAAAAGAAAAAAAATCCAAGGGTATGAAACTTAAAAACAAACTGGTGTGCATCTTTGAAGATGACAAAAAATAAAATGTAGTTGTAAATAAAAAAATAGGAAAAGCATAAGGTATAGAAAAGGCGATCATATTCTAAGGACAGTTTCTTACGCTCTTCAGCAACTTTCCAACTGGCGCAGCTGTAAATATTTCAGAACCATATTGGATGCTAAATAGTTACTTCCAAAACATTAGAATATCTGACATGCTAGAGCTAATTAATTGTACCCCACAAGCTGCATACACTTACTATTATTCCATTCAATTCTAAATATTTATTGTTCATAAAGTTACATAGCCTAATTACATTTAGTAATATATACTGGTACATAGTCATGATTCGCTGAACAGTCCCTTAAGTACAACTTGTTAAATTTAACTAAAGTACGCTAGATCTCCAAATGTTTATTATTGTTCTCATCATTATTACATAAATAAAAAAAATTAATAAATTAAATTGTTCATTTGTCATTGGACTATTAATTAATGACACTTTCTAAGGAATAGTCGGCCTTAGTTTGTAACAATGACTACATTCGCTCATCTACACTCATCACACTCATTCGAAATCTATATTCGCCCATATCTTGACGATCGGCGTCTTATGAATAAATAAAATACAAATATTTTCTATAGGTTTTAAATATACAAAAATATCAAGAAACTGGGTCACATAAAATATAATATAATAATTCATTGAGTAATTTCCCTTAGAAATAAGTAATTCATTTCTTTTCTTTCATATTTTCTATTACGTAGGTTTTTAAAGTAAACTGGTATTTTGCTACAGAGTTTTAAAGCCATGTAACAAGGACTAGATTCATACTTGTAAAGATTGTTGGTGAGGCATTGAAGTTATTGTTTTTGTCTAGTTTTGTAGTGATGATCCAATTTTAAGATTTCGAAAATGTAAATGTAAGGTAAACATTAATTGAGTTTGGATATTACTTGGTAAGCCATTCTTTTATACATATTAAAAATATTGATGTGCCTAATATGGTATCCCTGAGGCACCCTAAGAAACCCAGTATTCTTTTGGAAAAGAGGTTTGAGTAACTGTTCTTTGTTTTTGATTTTCTAAGTAGCTCTGGAGAAGTTTTATTGGTTTACCACTAATACCATCTTATCTTAACTTAGCTATAAATATATCATAACTTACACAATCAAAGGCCTTGAATAAGTCACAGAAAACTCCTGCTGTGACTTATCCAAGACACCGAGATCATTATTTACAAATGGAGAAAGTATAAGTTGAGTGTTCGAATTTGTATGAAACCCAAACTGTTCAGGACAGAATAAAATATTTGGTATTCCATGACCCAGGAATGAATTATTCTCCCCAAAATGTTTGGTATGTTTCTTAATTAATATACTTACTGGTCTATAGTTCTCTATTTCATTTTATTCCCTTTTTTAAGACCAATATAACTTCAGAAAGTTTTAGTAGATTTGGAAAGATGATTTTAGAAAAATATTGATTTATAAACTTAACAATGAAATTTGATATTAAATCTACAGACATTGTTAAGATCTTTGTTGAAGCTTCATATTAACCATAAGAATGACTATGATTTCGGCTTAAAATAATGTTTTTTACTTTACATTTTATGTTGGAGTAAACCAATTTAATTGATTTAATAGGTCATCATTATTATTATATTTTATATATATATATATAAATAATTATGACTGGTTTGGGTATATTTAAAACATTTAAAATATTAGAAAAACAGTTATTGAATTCTTTAGCTACTTGTTTAGGCTTTGAGATAGTTACATTATCTATAATTATCGTCATACAAGAATTTGATTTTTTTCAATTCCTAATTCACTTTTAACAACATTCCAAACCACTTTAATTATATGTTTGTCTTCATTCATAATATAGTTGTCATTTGTTTGTTTTTTCTTTGAATTTCTAAACACTTTAAATATTTTGTCTGTAGTATTTTTTTCTTTATTACAAAGTACTCGTTTGCTTTGTGAAGATATAATTTCCTGAATTCTCTATACAAGACTGACTAAGAAAATATATGCGTTTGTTTGTTTAAATGATCCTTCAAAAAAATGTGATGCTTGAATTTATTCTTGCTCCTTATAACACTTTCCAACAGAGGTTTATACAAAGACAATTAATATTAGAGACATGTCTACTATCTTTTCTCTTTGTGATATAGAAACATTTTTCCATGATTAAAAAGAAAAAAATTAAATGTTTAAATATGAACTATTTCAGAAAAAGTAATAAAAAATAAATAGTCCACAAATCTACCTGATATACCATGCAATAAAGATGGATATAATACCAGAGCACTGTTGGATGGATATAATAACAGGAACACAACTAAATTTTTGGTTTCAAGGCAGTGTACTCACATTGACTTTTCAAAAACCTGAAGTTATATTAAATTAGGGTAAGAATACTAAATTAGATACTCCACTTGAGTGTGTGAAGTTAGATTTCATTTATTTAGGATCAAAGTTCTGACAAGAGTAACATTTGTGTAAGATGAGAGTGAAGTCAAGAGTTTCATTTAGTTCGGAGGGAGGGTCTAACAAGAGTGGTGTTTGTGTAACACAAGTGTAAGGTCAAGTGCTCTATATTTTTTAGAAAGAATGGGCTGTTAAATTTTTTGATTGAAGAGAACACTTGTTACACCAATTTTGAAACGTTTAGGCTGTTTACCTGCTTAAGGTACGAAGGGCGATGTCTATCCGCATCTGCTGTGCTGTGGCCAAAGCTTTGGTCTCTCCTCTTATTACTTCTACCTAAGACCAAACATTTAAAACGGCTTTATAAATTAAATATTGTTAGAATAATCTGTTAGGGCAGGAAAGAATTGCTATAATCGTTAGATTTCCATGGAAGGAATGATGTGCAAAACCTGTATAACTTTTGGACTCGGTTCAATCGGAGCCCTTTTCAAGGCATTTTGTCAAAAATATATTCTGATCTGAAAACTTATTTAATGGCAGATATAGCCACCAATTCAAAATTAACGTAAACAGTTCCATGATTCCACCTTAGCTGCTTGGATAAATCAAATCATTCAAATGTAAGTTTCCTTCTTTTTATCAGGACATATAAAATCGAGTTCATATTAAGTTCTAAATCCATGCTCTAAAAAAAGCATGTGCTCTGTAAATCTAAGTAAACTGCTTACTAGATCTTTTAAATGTACCACCCGTGGAGAAGTGTGTGAAGCCTTTCAAACATTCTTTCCCATTTTCACAGCAAGACAATTATTGTTCTGTCTTCTACTCCAACGTCAGCAAGTAAAAAGAACAAACATCTTCAGCTGTTTTCATCGATAATTACTTTGTTGCAGTTAGGTAGACATCTGATGCTTCCCTTTGTACTAAATGTTTGTTGACGTCTTCATAGAATCTAGAATTGGCATTTCCGCGACAGAGTGACACTCTGATACTCTGACAAAAAAAATTTGTTATTTTTAATGCTGAACTTTATGTAATCGCATTATAATTTTTGTTAACCTATACAAATCAGCAAGTATAAATATGTACTTGTTGAGAGTGAATTTGTTTATGGATTTTATCGATGGTAACAGTTCAGGAGAAATGATCGTAGGCCTAATGAGAGCAGAACTGTCAATGTCATGATAGATCAACTCAGGTGATAGTTAGTTGGTCATGTAGGGTGTCATGTGACAAATACAGGGTTTACCCCGGAGTAACTAGATGTTCTCTGTAATGAGATAGCCAGACACCTTATCAGGGGTTCTGTTTCCATCTCTTGGCAACAAATAAAGAAAGGATAATCAGGAGTCTAGTAAACCAAATAAGTAATAACTAATAACTGTAGTAGATTTATTAACAGGTTGAGTTCCATGTGCAGCAATTTTGCTGCATGGAACTTTATTTCAGTACCGGTAGATAAATATTAACAAAACCTTTTTCCCAGACCATATAGCTTGAAATTGTCATAAGTGTTTAGTTCACTGTCAATAAGTTAAACATTTTGTTTATAACCCTATTAAAACTGTGTGTGCACATTTGATAAATACGGTCTGGCCAAATGTATACCATGTGCCCATATGTGATGCACAGGTACTTTGGAATGTAAATAATATTTATATATTTTCAAAGAAATATTATTTATTGAACATCAAGATATATATTTATTTAACTAAATAAAAATCACTCTGAAGATGATTCACTGCACGGAACAAATTCATTATCTACATCACCATCATATGCAGGTGATGAGCTTGTCATAGCTATCTAAATATAAATTATTATCTCTTCTAATATCAGTTTAATCTTATTTTTTTAAAATATAACTAAAATTACAACCTACAAATCCAAATGAAAACATAAACACAGCACAAAACAGGTGGTAACAGCACTTGATTAGGTTTTGAACAGCTGACAAGTCAGAAGGTCGTGGGGGAAAAGTGTGGCCAATTTTCAAAAACTAAACCCCTGACACTTAGCCACAGACCAGGCAACACAGCAGTATATATATATATATATATATATATATATATATATATATATATATATAGGGTTATAGGCTTAAAACGTGCAGCAAGTACAATTCATGGAGCCTTATATGAGTCCATTACTTGTGATCTTACATTCTTACATATGAGTTGCTGACACAATGTTGTGCGTATTTTAAGGCAAACATGAATGATGATATGAATGTAGGATGAGCTTGGATGAGTGTAGGCTGGTTACTAACTGAATTCAACTGTTCCTCAGAAAGGGCAATTTATTAATAGCCCAACAGCCAGGGCAACTAAGGGACCTACAGCTTTGCATTGAATCCAAACAACGTAGTGTTGGTCTGATTTTCAGCTAATTGATAAGCCTGATACTCAGTTATCTCCCCCACACAACATTCGTACAATGATTACCACCCAACATGGACACCCCAGACTTCTGTAGTAGTGTTCACGCCGATGGCAACCATTGAGCGGACACCATGTTGGTATGAAGAGGACAGAGCATCCACCCTATTGCCTACAATCTCCACAACACTTTGTCCCCAAGTATCTGGGCTACAGCACTACACCACCAGTGCCGAACAAATCTACAAATCTGATACTCGCTGTCTGTGGAGCAGACATTGTGTGCAGCAAATATGTTTCATGTGGGCTGTAGCATGATCGTCAAAAAATCAGCCTGGGACTCAACTTGTTAAATATAAAAAATTTAATTGTTGTGGTAACTTATATTAGAGTTCAAATAATTGCCTGAGTGGAAGTGGACAGTAATTATAGTGAAAGTTATCCTGTTTTACAAACTTAGTAATTATATTGTAATATCTGAGGACTTTACTTGATAATACTTAGCTAAATAAAGCAATACGAATAATTATGGTGGTAGGAATGTTTAGATACATGTGGTGTAAAATGTTTTTCATTTAGAAGGGGCAGAAAATGTAATAAATTGATAACATAAAATGCCTTAAGATGGTAACAGTTGCCTTGCAAACATTTGATTTATTTAAAATGGTTCTGTGACTTTTAATTGACAATAACAAAAGACTCATTTACAGGGATTTTGTGTCTTTTTATGGTCAGTAACATTTGATTCGTTTATAGTGGTTCTGTGTATTTTAATGGACAGTAAAATTTTATTCGTTTATAGTGGTTTTGTGTGTTTTAATAGACAGTAAAATTTTATTCGTTTATAGTGGTTTTGTGTGTTTTAGAGGATAGTAAAAATTGATTTTTGTATGGTGGTTCTATATCTTTTAACTGATAGAAATAGTTAAACGTTTTACTTGCTTATAGTAGTTCTGTGTCTTTAAAATGGATATTAGGATAATAACAATCGTTTCATGTATAGTGGTTCTATATTCATTTTCTAAATTCTAAAATTCTATTTTATAATTTAATTGATAATAACAGTTTAATTATTACTTGTTTATATTTCTTCTTTTTTTAATGATAGTAAACCCTTGACTCGTATAGTGCTTCTGTGTTGTTTAACATATAATAACAATTGACTTGCTACTTGTGTATAAATCTTTGTGTATTTCAATGGATAATAACACACAAAATTGTTATGTTATTTCTGTGTTTTTTAAAGAAATAATAATATTTAACTCCTCATTATTTCACAATTTTTTTTCCTAATGGTATACTACAATCTCTATGTTATAATATGTACTCTCCAAGATGTGTCCTAACAGTTAATACCATAACAACTGTTTGAATCCAATCTGCCGAGGAAAGAAGAGATTTTGAAACACACACAACGATTACAAAATCATTAAATTATTCGTATTATTATTTGAATGTCATTTACACTTAATTTTATGTGTTTAATTTTATATGCAATGGCTAGATCTAATGTCTTACTAAAGAAACTAAACTTTTGTTAAAATATTTAAAAAATAATATTACTAATATTAGAAATGTCTCTAAAATGAAAAAGAATTACCTCATTTGGCTATTTCAGAAGTCTGTCCTAAATATAGTTCACTTCAAATAAATTAATAAATTGAGCTGATTTTTATTTTCATATTTGAACATACTAAGCTACATCAAAATATGTTGTAAATCAAATTTTTAGTTACAAGTACTGCTTCAATTTTGTCATCATAAACAGAGTAAAAACAGACTTTGAAACAGTATATTTTGTTGTAATCAACTTTGATTTGGAGCCCATTTTTTTCTACTTCATTATTTATAAAGAAAATATGCGAAAACCACGAAACTCCCTTTACAGAGATATAATATATCACAACTTAATGAGTGCATATTAGACATATTATAGTTTACTATGCAAAATGGCTACAGTAAATACAAATTCACATTAATTTTCACTGTAGAATAAGCCATCTCTAAGCTTGATTCTTGATTTTAACGTAAGTCTCTAAACATTTTCTACAGTTACAAATCGCTTTAACATTTTTCTATAAGCCGCCCCCTTTGGTGGATGGCTATGCAAATGTTTTATTGGTGGTTGGTCCCGTAAATTATTTCTAATCTAATTTTCATGAGTTTGGCCATAGAACGTGATATATCGTAAAAATAGAAGAAATACAGCAAATATAATTGATGCTAGAAAAATGGTTTGACACTTCATTGTCACTGTTTATGTAGCATTTTTTATCATAGTGCTAATACAAATTATCAATTAAATTCAATTATTTGAACTACCAACAGACACAGTGTGGCCCACAATTATTTATTATCCGTGACAATGGTACATGACAGTACTCTGTCATGGTGTTGCTTTGATTAATAAAACTGATGCTTTAACAGAAATTTACAATATGCGTTGTACAGATAAATTTAAAATGAATTCTATTTTGACTACAATGAAGTAGTACTTTGTCTTATATATATGTTATACCACTATTTATAATTGTAGTTTATACTCTGTTACTTTTTAACTAAAGTATTAAAAGGATAGGCTACTTGTGGCTGGTGTAAATGAGAATAAAAACGCCACTTTACTATTAAATACAGTAATAAGTAGCCAACATTACTAACATTTCTAATGTTCAAAAGTTAACGTTAGAATATTAACTTTATGAATAAAACATTTTAGGCTTTGGATGGTTAAAGTAACATAAGATGATAAAATCTCTGCTTTCGGCTGTGATGTTAATATTCAAATAATAATTATTTGAAATATTGGTAACAGAAGAGAAATAAGGTATCTTCTTTCTTTATCTGCCTTAAAAGAAAATTCAAGACAGTATCTCAGCTTTCAAGAATGTTTAAATAATATTAAATAAATAAAAAGAATGAAAATTCAATTTGATCTGGAGTTTCAAATTATTAACGTTACAAAATTTACATACAATTCAGCATCGGTAATTCAACAACTCTGTTACATCACAACAAAACTATGTTTATTGAATCGTTCCAATCTTTAACATTAAATGTCAGAAAGAACCTAACTTTGGCTCTAATATAAAAATGTTTTTTTTCATTTCATTCTTTGCTACGTAAGGAAATCTGTTGTATATTATGATTAACTTCAATGTGCACATTGATAATTTCAAATATTTTGAATTTATTTTATTGGAATCCTGTTACAAAGATATTAATTTAAATGTATCTTCATTTCAATAAAAACCAACCAAAATAATACATTGACAGGTTATATTTATTTTGAAATAGTTATTTTATTTGCTTGTATTAATCTGACTGTAATTGTCACTGAATAATTAAATAGGACTATAATTAATCCTACGAACCAATGTTTTACCCAAGTGGGCAATCACTTCCTATTCATTAACATTGGTTAATAAATAAATGTTGGTGGATAAATATGAAGTGTATAGTAGTGGTATTGCACAGTGGTCAACTGTCAAATCAATAGAAGAAACTAAAATAAAACATTTCTGACAAGTGGCAGCTACCACCATAGTATAAGCTATGTACACATTATTGATTGCCTGATACCTAATAATATTCTTGTTTCCAATGTTGCCTTATATTAAAATGAATAATTTTCGCTTTCAAACAGAGCCAACATATAATTTATTGAATCAAAAAGGCTGTGCATTACATGGAAATTTGTTTAACAATATAGGATGGAAAACTTGTACTTACATACAGTAATATCTAAACTATCAAAATGTTAACGCAACAGCTGTCATAATTACTCACTAGAAACTATAAGTAAATTATAGCAAAACTGAGGAAAATAACTGATAAGTTTAAGTATGTATTTATAACAACAAACTATTATTGTACTTAAAATGTAACTTCGGCAAAACAGCCTCCCTTATTACTACAATGGAATCTTTTCTGCTCAAAGAAATATCTTTATGTTAGTATTTTTGAAGATGATATGTGCACTATTAGTAATTTGATAAATATCCAGTCAATACTCAAGTTATTCTCAAATATTAATCAACTATGTTTACTAATATTTGATAACCTCCAAGATCAATATTATTATCCAGAAGATATTATTAATATCTTCATTAACAGTTTTCCACTGCTTGATTCATTCAGTTTTTTGATGACGCAGGTTAATGCATTTTTAGCTATTAAAAAAAATTATTTATATATAACGTATGGTTAAATTTATTAATTTAAAAATGTAAAATAACTATGTTATATACTTATAAAAAACTTTAAAAGTCATTATAAATTAATACAAATACCAAGAAATCTCTTGTTGCAAAGCTAAATCCAGTCCGTCAAGCCACTTAACACATGCCTCATTCATTCTGTGTATGCTGGCTAATCCCTCCGTAAAACAGCACAGGGGGCACTATAACTACGTGATCCATTATTTGGATAGACTCCACGCAATCGCTATTTGTATTTCCAGTAGTTACATCTGCCTACTCCAGTTTGGAACCATTTCAACAGTATCCATTCGTTACAAGGAAGGTTCATCCCACCTACACGTATTGACAGATTGTTAATAAGGAACGTATTTCATCCATCGAAATTGTTCCACGATATGGCCCAGGTAGTATTGGGCAAGAAACTTGACCTGCTCAACTGGAAAGCATTACGTAGAAGTGGGTTTAGAGATTTTAAGCAACCATTCTGACATGGGACAGCCTATCCCAAGGACTGATAGAATCCACCCCAAGGAACTGCGAATGATTCAATCTCCAAACAACCACCTTGACTTAGTTGGAGGAGCGGACTCAGGACCTACCACGACATCCTGGCGAACCAGGATCTGAGGGTTGTTCCAAGGATATGTTAAGTTTCTATTAACACCTCCAGGGTTTAAGAGTGATAGGAAACTAAACAAAGTTGAGTGAGTACAAGTAAACGTCACACAACACAAATTTATTACAATATAAGCATAAAATGCAGAAATATATTACAATACAAGTACAAAATGCACAAATATTATGGTGATCGATTTCGGCGAACCACGCTCACCTTCCTCAGACCAGAGGGATTCACAAAAGAATGGAAAATGGCTATTTAACACGAATGGCTATTTACACGAAAGCTGGAGCCGCCAGGCCTTAAAATTGTTAGGGTAGGTTAGATAAGTTACCTACATGGTTCGGATTCCACGTAAAGCTGTAGGTCCCATAGTTGCCCAGGCTATTGGGATATTAATAAATTTTCCTTTCTGAGCTAAGTCAAACTCAGATAGTAACAGTGACTACATTCGTTCATCTACACTCATTCACTCCTCATATTCGCCCATATCTCTACGATCGGCGTCTTAGAGATGAATAATGAATAGTTATAATAATAATAATACTAATTCCATCGATAAGTATTTGGATCCTGTAGGACGGCAACTGCTGAGAATGTTTTGTGAAATAATGTAAGTAGTTAAATTGTAGTTCGTATAAAAATTTTGATTTTTTAAAGAAATAGCTTTTCTATTCCGACAAATCGATAAATTGTGGGAGAATCACTGTTGAGAAATAAAATAAAACTAAAAATTGATTATTAATTATTTAATATGTTTCTTAAAAGAAAGTATAAAGGGATAAAATTCGGTCTTAAGATTAATTACTGTGCACATCACTGTTGGTGAATTATTGGTCTTGATTGTTAATATAGGTCATGCTTGATTGCAAACTGTCGTGAGTATGACTTGTTATTGGCCACTGCTTAAAATCTTTTACTTGTTAATAAAAATACCTTATCAAAAACATTTTTATAATATAAGAGGATAAAATAATAATTGCACAGAGTAACACAGTTTAATAATATATAGGAGTTAGTGTTTTTATACGTAAGTCAATTTAACCTTTCGTCTGTACACATATAAAAAGTTACACACTCTGTACACATGGGTCAATGGGACCCATTTTTTTTTTCTTACACTTGAGTCTTAAAAATGACTCAAAAAATGATTCTATCATACTGATTTGTAGCTTATATTGTTTTATACAAGAAAATATGATTACCAACTCATTATATGATTACCAACCGTTCATGTAGGGCGTATAAAACAAATTAACATTTTCTGTAAAAAAAATTTATTGACAACCATTTATTTATAACAGTATCAATAAAAACACTTATAAATCAATGCTAATATATGTATATTGTTGACAATATGTGTATAAACAAATGTATGCATCAATAGGCGAAATGAGAGACAATATTGTCAGCTGATGGACATCCTCTCCTGCTTGGGGCATGGCAGTTCCATCGGTGGCCATCTTTTCCAAGTATATACGGCCCTATTTCAGTAGCAGCTTCACTGTCACTTTCCGTGGATGCTTCGGAATCACTATTTACATGTTCTTCCTCTAAATTGTCGATTTCCACATCACTTTCATCCGATGGATTTTCATACGCAACGGCTCCTTCGCCAAAAAAATCAGTTACTAGATCCGGCTCAGATCTTTCGAGTAGTAAACGATTGATGTCACTATCAGTTAGCATTTTTACTCCTAAGTTCTCATTCATGTTGTTCAAATCACGAGGAAAACAAAGAATATTAAAATTGATCACTCACAAAAAATGTTACGTACACTGTACACATGGGTCCCAAAGGCCCAACTCGCTACGTTATTGCGTATAACCAAATAACATAACCTCAAACTGGAGCAAAATCTAGCACTCACATTGCAGGACGACTAAAAGTAAATTTACATGTGACTCTGCGTCGTCTGCGGCACGCTATGCGCATGCGCTGGCAAAAAACAAAATGGCTGGGTCCCTGGGACCCAAGTGTACAGACGAAGGGTTATGTATTGAAATATTTATGGCTTGAAGCATAGTAATTTAACATATTGATTGTTAAATTTGATCAGGTGACTAGATACTTGAATGCCAATATTAAGAGTTGTTTGAATAAATCAGATTGAGGAGCCGTACAGGAATTCTGGTAGATTAATTATTGACACAGTAGTAGTAAACAAATAAAAGAATCACATTTGCACAAGATAAGTTAGGATAAGGTAATTCTAGAATTTTTGATGGGAATTATCTATGCTATAAAATAAAATATGTGTTTTACTTTCTCGCCAGCTTCAGTAGTTATTTCAGTTCTTGGTTTTCCTGTTAGGCGAGTTACTGAGTTTAGTTTAATTTCTCATTGTTCAGAAGAGTAGTTGTGTTTGAGTCACTACTTTAATGATACATTTCATATCTTTGTACATATAGTTTTCAGTTGGAGATAAAGTTAATCTGGTGCTCACACATATAGTGAAAAGTTTTACAGTACTTAGAGCAGACAGGGAGGGGAAGATACAGCAAAGTATCAATAAAGTTACTCACAATGTAAATAACAGTTCAGATAAAATAGTAGTATACTGAAGAAAGGTTGAGCAAGTTTAATTCTCCTTGATTTAAACTCCTTGTTAATTATTTTCTTCAAACAATTCTACACTTGCTCGCTTTTCGTGCAAACCCCATCAGTCCCAAGCTTGTATCACCTCGCTCTTGCAATGTTGTTACTTTTCTTCATATTGCACGCTCACATTGTTAAAAAGTAACCTCTTACGTCAAGTTAAACTACCCTAAGTCTCTTATTGGTATGATGAACAGTATCGAAGGCTCTGATTGGCCAATGTTGGAATATTTATTATTTACCTAATTTTAGCTCGGCGAGAGAAAATAAAGTCAAAGTCAAAATTTCTTTATTTACATATACTTAAAGTACAGCAATGGCGTCAATTCTTAATAACTAACATTTGACTTGTATTGTGCAATGTTTTTGATTACAAATCATTTAATAAATAAGTTAAAACCAAGTTATCAAGTTGTCAAGAGTTAAAATGAACTAAAACACCATAAAAAAAAATTTTTTTTAATAAAAACAGCAATGGTAGTTAAAAGTTACAGGAATAGGTTACAGAAGTAGTAGTTAAAAATTATAAAACAGGAGATTGGAATCAAAATTTAAATTAAAGTCTAAATCTTGTTAGATATCGTCATTGTTTATGTATTCATCTAGGGAGTAGAAGGGTCTAGTTGTTAGCCAGTTGTTCAATGAAGTTTTTAGCTTCTTTCCTCAGAGAGTCTTCATGTGTGCTGGTAGTAGATTGTAGAATTTCTTGCCCATATAGGAGGGTTTCTTTTCATATAGTGTGAGGTGATGTGCTGCTAAGGTGTAGTTTACAGCATGACGTGTGTTGTGGTAGAAAATATTTTTAAATCTTTCTCAAAACCCATCTAGAGCCTATAAAAATATTTGTGCAGTTGCGTGATCTAAAACCTTTACAGTTTTGAGAAAAATCAATCATGCAATCGTATTTGAATTTTACACTTACAGATTAGCGGGAATCTATAATCTGTTATATTATAGTGAACATGAAAGAAATTCCTCTGGTAATTTTCTTTTTAATTATTTTAAACGGAAAGTAATTACTTTTCCTAATTTTTTCCAGCTCCTGGAAGTATCACATTCCATGAAAATTAGACCAGAAATGTAGACTAACCATCAAATACATAATTTGCCTATACTTTAGCTAAAGGAATGGCTGTCAGGTTGTCCCGGATGCTGAGACTTAAATTTTAAGGCAATATGTAACTTTAGATAAAGTTTGGATATTCATATTAAAATCAAGATCCAAGCTTGGTCTGCCAGCCCTTTCTATGATGAAATGTAGAAAATACATATGTTGTGAAGCCTTTTTGGTGGGTAAAACATTACTGCTCTAATCAGCACTCATTTGATTGCAGTATAATACATATTTGTGAAGACAATTTTATGTTTTTTTTTCTGATACTTTCTTTACAATTAATAAAAGAAGAAGAAAATTGGCTCTGAATTTGTATGTTGTTTTAAAAATGAACCATGAAAAAATATCATTCTGTTTTGATTGGTAATTTTACACCATTTAAATCAAATGAAATATCAAGAAGTATCCGTAACTAGAATCCTTGATTTTATAATTTATGACTTTCAAATAGATATGTCATGTGATAAAAATATTTGTGCTAATAATTTCAATAGTTAGTGAGGTCTGTCACAACTTCACTATATTTACACTAGCACTCTACTACCAGGCCCCTAAAGTCCTGATAAGTTTAAAATTTAAAATATACTTAGGAGTTAAAAAACAACATTAACGAGTTCGGAGATATGATTATTATTACGACAATACTTACAAACAATTGGTAAGATAAGAGGGAGTTAATTTTTTAGATGCATACCAAAAGAGATATTACCAGTTTAAGAATCTTTTATAAAACATTTCAAAAACCCAGATATTCTTGAATTTATTTTCTACTGTTACAAGTTCACATGTATTGTTCATCTCAACTTACAAACGCAACCACTGGATGTCATAAATGTCAGCTTTTATATGAACCAACAAGCTGCTCAACTTGTCTCCGTCACATAAAGAGCTTTTACCCTTGTGCCTGCAGTTGCTATTTTTAATGAAATCAAGTGTTAACCTCAATTAGTTTAAGTTACCTTTTAATTGTCTTTATTTATACGATTCAAACCTGTTAGACGAATGTATAAGTGGTTGCAGTTCCCGATTTTCTTGAACCCTAATGTGTTGAGCCAACTTTTTTACTTAATTGCTATGTATACTTTCTTTTTAAAGCAAAATGCTAAGTAAATTCAATTTTGTTCAGTTTTAAATTGAATATCTTTTAAAATATGCCCAAATTAGTCTTTGTTTTAAATTAATTTTTTTAACAAAATGATTATTATTGTGTTTAACTGCCCTCAAAAAAGGTTTTATGAGTGATTTTATAATTTTGAGCCTGGGTAAAATATTGAAGAAAATGTATTTTATTCTAAATTGAAAAAAAAACAATTTATTGATAAAAAGCTGTTTGAGTTTCGTTTGGTCACCTCAAGTTATAAATGTTACATGGTAGTTAATAGCATTATGTTACGACTCCATTCCATTGGTTATCCTCTTCAAAAATAATAACACAAACTGTTTTTTGGCCAAAATTGATTCCATCATGATAATTAAGGGAGTGTGTTGCCAAACGTACGTTTTATGAACATTGAAATGTGTTATGGTATCAGATATTTTCCTCAAATACTTATTCTAAAAAAAAAAAAAAAAAAAAAAAAAAACAATAATAAATACTATTGTGCTGTAATGTTGGTACGGGCTATATTAATGTACATAAATACAAGTTCTCCATCTTTGATTGTTTAATAAATTTCCAAGTGGAACGCAACAGTTTTAAGTCAATGTATTCACTCTGATTTGGAGCGGACAATATATAATGTTGTTAGGTAGCAGGCAATCAATAATCATTATTTAAGATGGTAGCAGACATTTGTCAGTAACGTATTATTTTAGTTTCTTATTGATTTGATAATTAGCCACTATGCACTAGCACTACTATACATTTCATGTTTGCTAAACTGGTAAAGTAACTGCTCACCTGATAAAACATGTTTTCGTATAGTATTATTCAGTCAGAATCTGAGTAATTTGTGTACGGTTAATGATTCAAATAAATATCACTAAAACAAATGTTGTTTTTCTTTTAAATAAATGTCATTATCTTAAAACATAACTAGTTAAGAGAAATATTTTGGTTAATTTTGATTGAAAAGATGTTACATTCAAACAACATTTAATTATCTTTAGTTTAAAATAGTTCAACAGGATTCCAGTAAAAGGAATAAAAATAAAATGCCTTTTAAATGATTAATGTGTACATTGAAGTTCATAAACTAAGTTCAACAAGTTTGATTACGTTACAATAGAGTGAAATGAAAAACTGTTTTATTTAGGGCTGAAATAGGACCAACAATTATTCTCTAACATTTACCATCAAAAGTTAGAACGTGTGAAATAATTGTTTTTCTGATGTAACATACATTTTAGGCTGTTACTTAATAAGAGGTATCAGATTAGCGATGCTGAACTGTAAATTATTACCATCGAATAATTTACAAAAAAAAAAAAAAAAAAAAAAAAAAAAGAAATTACAGTCTTTATAATTTGAAACTGCAGATCGGATATAACTTTTTGTTCTTTATTTATTCAATATTATTTCAAAATGTTTGAAAGTTGAAATGCTGTTTTGAAATTTTCTACTTGGCACGTAAAGAAAGAAATATAAAATACCATATTTCTCTTCTGTTAGCAATATTTACAATAATTATTGTTTGAAAATCTTACTATGATGACAACCAGACATTTTATCGTCTATTGTTATTCTGTACCAATCTATCTATATCTTGCAATACAATATTTTAAAAATTAATTCTGTAAAATTTACTTTTGAGAGCTAAATAAATTATATTTCTATCTATTTTAACTTTTTAAATGACAAATCATAATTTTTTCTCATTTATATAAGCCACAATTATTAGCCTATTCTTTTAATACTTTAGTTTAAAAAATACAACAAAATTAACTATACACATAAATAACTGTATAATTTCTATATTATCTATAATAATACAGATATTAATCTATAAAACAAAGCATTTTCCCATTGTGGTCAAGACAGAATTATTATTTAAATTGAACTCGTCAGACTTAAACCTCCTATAAAATAACACATTCAGTATCGTATTACTAGCCTCTGTATTGGAGAATTCAGCAATGCTATGATGACAGATCTCCTGTGTTGGCTTTGTCGTGGGTAATATATCATTGTTGGCCACACATTGTCTGTTGGAAGTGCAAACAAATCATTTGCTAGCTTCAGTATGTTAATTGGATTAAGGCTACCTTTTTATGTCAACGTTATTCAAGCAATTACAAGTAATGTAACTATTCCTTATACAAGTATTCTAAATGTAGAAACAGTTTCAATAGGTTCAGGTGTTTGATTGCTGGTTTACTTCATAGTTCACTGAATTTTTGAGACTGTTGATTTTTGAGTTTGAGAATGTTTTGATTCTGAGCAACCATTCAACGATACCAGAAAGTAGGGGTGAATCCTTCATCAGTACCTGAGTCGGTATATTCTATAAAATCTAAATTATAATATGAAATTTATTTAAAATTTCGTGCACTTTTAATACAACTAATTCGATAAACTGTTCAATTTAACTAACAATAAATGTATATTGATTTGGAATCCCATGATATATGGGTTTTTGTGTTGACATATTGCCAATCACTTTAAAATCTGGAAGCTTTAAGTTTTAAACATTTAAGATCGTTAATTTTTTTATTTGACAAAATATTTTTTACAACAGGTTAAAGTTTTCATTTCAAGGTGATTTCAAGTGTGAATTTACTTTTTAAGGTAAGACATAAATCACAGTTAAAAATTTCAGTGTTTTTTTGAGTTTATTGCTTTACTCGTACAGAAAAGATACAATATTTATAATTATATATTTATATATTAATATGCACCCATGTATAAAAACTCATAAAGTTTTATAAAATAAAAAGAATTAAAAGTAAAAATGTATGCTGATACATAAATATATATCCTATATTATACATAAATTTTTAATGAAATATACATTATATTTTCAGGTAATTTCGACTCCTCATGCCTCCTTCCCGAATAGCTATGTCAACTGAGCAAGATCATCAGACCAGGAGAACCCCTGAGCTAATACAAGTTTCCTAAAGAAAGAACAACTGTTATAGGTCACCAAAGACATTTTGAAAGATCAGCAACAACAATAAAGACTAACACCCAATCCCTTGTCACAACAATAATGCTGGATGACTGTTTGTATCTATTTTCTTTCATTTCCGTTTTGCTATAGTTTTGCTGACAACGCTTTAATATTGCTCAACTCCCTTGTATGAAATGTTCCTCAAATTAGTTTTAAGTAATCCATAGAATATTGGCCGTGTTATAAAAATGAGTAAATAATAAACGTAACCACTCAGTGGTATTATTTGGCATTCAAACAAAAAAAGGAAAAAACGTATTACATTTTCACTGACTATAGGTATAACATAGCTCCATATGGGCTCCTTGAAGCTGGTTTTCCTGTTCTGTGAAATTAGTTCCTGAACTATCTTTACAGGTAGCGCCAGCTGTCTGGTCTCTCTCCCTCTTTCTCTCTCCCCCTCCCCCCTCTCTCTCCAGCACACGCTCAAGTGACTAATAGCTAACAGCACAGATAAACTAACTCTAACCAGATAGCTCACAGTATACGGGAAAAGCTACGCGCTGTTAATGAGTTTGTAGGCTACACGACCGTGATTTTAGGATGCGACGTTGCCGCATTGACTGCCTCTCTCTCTCTCTCTCTCTTCTAATTAGATGAACCGAACGAGACAAGTGTGTGTATTGACTGAGTTCAATCTGGCAACGCCGCCCAGTTCACAGCCGCTCGACGCGCAATGAAGCGGACAATTCACACACTAATAAAACATGTTTAGCACTCTTTAGCATGGGGATCAGCTATTTAGGTAGAGTTAGGTTTCTGTGTTATAGCTGACCTAATAATATGTCTATGCAAAATAGTCATTCGAGTGCTTATTTGAGACCATTTACGGCACATATGCCTTTGTGTGGTCAATGATCATAGTTGCTCTGTTGCTTAGAGACAAATATTCCAGTTTGAATCCCACAGTAATTAATTACGATCAATAGCACTGAATTTCGACCCTTAGAATCTATATACGAACCTCAGCATTGAGATGCGACCTTTAGCATAGCATTTTAAGTTACGGCATTTCCTACACGAAAACTTCCCACGAGGATCATAGCTGAATTATGCTTACCATAACAGCAAAAAATGCATCTAAGGACTTGTTGGCATGTTTTAAGAAAACTTTTATCTTTAAACACACCTGTTCTTCCAAGGTCTGTGCTGCTTCGTACTCTGACGAGACGTTGATAATTGAGTAGGAGTTTTGTAAGACCAACAGGGCGATGGGCACCAGAGGAAAGATGAGCATTTGCCAGAGGAATATCCGTCGTCCCAGAGGGATGGTAGACCAGCCTCTAGCTGTGACTCCTTGGAGGTTGCAGATGCTTTCGGATGTACTGTTAGGACGGCTTGTCTGGGAGGGAGACTTCTTCAGCGGCATTCTGCGACACACATTATGTCATAATTGTCAGCTTTTGTAGTTTTTTTTTTTTTATATATATAAGCAAACAGATTTATCCAATTAATTGTGAAACCAGGAGTTTGAAAGCCCATGGAGGGTAGGGCCTAATCCTGAAAAAGGACGTTTTCAAGAAACCTCAAAATATTGAAATTCAATTGACTTGAGACTCTCTTATAAATAATATAACATTATTTATAGTAGTAGGCTATTTTTTCATGGTACATGTTTATGACGTTTGACACCTAATGAATGTATGGACTTCACAATAATACCAAAGAACTATTATAAAACAAATACACACTACCAGTTTGACTCTCGATTGTAAGTATTAATAGTTTTTTATGAATTGTGATCGACTTAAGTCTGTGATCGAATATTTGACACTTCGAGTGATATCGATTGTGTGAATTTGACAACCTAACTCGAACTCTGCGAATCAACAAAAGGGCAAAAGGCGAAGCGCCGAGTATCTTCAGTTGCAGCCAAAGATCAGAGCAGAATGCCAAAGATCTAAGTTTAACCCTATGTTTGAAACTAATCATGTCACGGCAATCTTTGACATGTCAAACATGTGGTTAATCTTTAGAAAATGATAAAACATTAAAAAATTAACAATAACTAAATTACGTGTAAAAAGATATGTCAAATAGTTGTTAAACTGATAAATTAGACATTTTGCAGTTAACAAGTTTTATTGGTAGTTTAAGAAATATTAAATAATAAATTTACAGTAATCTACGAATTTTTAAACTGTTTTCTTCCAGCCTATGTCAACATATTCTACAATACCCAAAGAACATGTGTGTAAAGAAGATGTGTGTCGTATGACATAAAATGGTATGGACCTACATACACGTACGATGATATGGATCTCGTCCACTACGTGTATGGGTAACTGTACGTGTATGGGTGGGCGGGTGGATGTTTACTACTGCACGTATGTGTGTGGGCGGGTGGGTGTGTACCACTGCTCGTGTATGGGTGGGCAGAATATGCTATAAAATTTACAGGTTAGATAAGGTTAGGTTAGGTTAGGTTAGTTACATGAGTTATGTTACGATAAATAATAAAGAACAGAAGATAAAGACTGCCTTTCCAGTGCCTAAGCTTATAAAGAACTATAGAAGTCTCATGGGAAGAGTATATTTGCACTACTGGTTAGTTGCAAAGTAGAATATCAAAATCAAAGGAAAAAATGATATTGGCCATTTTTAAATGAAATAATCAGCTTTTGGGTTTTGTCACTTTTCAGAGTAAGTGAGTTAGGTAGTTAGTGTGTGTGTGTGTGTGTGAAAGATTGAGTGAGCTTGTGAGTGGTGAGTAACTGAGTGAGTGAGTGGTATTTTGATTAGATGTAGTAGGCTATCGGGCAGAATATATTACTGCTTAACTACTCAACATGTTGAAATACCTTATTTTTTAATTTTAATTCAGATCTCTTATTTCCTTCCTTCAAACTTACAAACGTAAATTATTTCTTTTCGAATTAAAACAATAAATTATCAAAAGCTTTGTACAGATAACACCCTCTTAAGTACAGACCTTTTCAAGTACAGAGCCTGTGAAGTACAGCCCCGCCATAAAATAAACCAATGTACTACCATATTTAAAAAGACGGCATTTCATGTACAATACAAAAGCTAACTGCAGCAGACGATAACAGATAAATAATCACAAACCCCAGCCAGCAGGGATTTAGGGGTGTCTTTTATGTTCCAAGCAATCCAAACAATAACCACCCTATAGCAATTCCGCACTTTAATTAAAGACGACCTAAATATTATCTATTTACTGACAGAACTAAATTCATATGAAATTTTAGAAACTATAAAGTATCTATACAATTTTAATATAGAAAGATCTAGGGTCTCTTGGATTACGTGATATTTCAATGACAAACCCGCTTGATTAACCATCTTATTGGATTACGTGGTATTTCAATGACAAACACGTTTTTTTAACCATCATATTGGATTACGCGGTATTTCATTGACAAACACTCTTGTTTAACCATCATATTGTATTACGAGGTATTTCATTGACAAACACACTTGTTTAACCATCATATTGTATTACGCAGTATTTCATTGACAAACACGCTTGTTTAAAACCATCATATTGTATTACGCGGTATTTCATTGACAAACACGCTTGTTTAACCATCATATTGTATTACGAGGTATTTCATTGACAAACACGCTTGTTTAACCATCATATTGTATTACGAGGTATTTCATTGACAAACACGCTTGTTTAACCATCATTTTGGATTTAATTCTCCATAAGACCAACGTTAATTTCAAATAACAATTACAGCTTTATTAATGAACGTAAAATTATAAAATTGATATTTTTTACAGAGAATAGAATCATTTTTAGCTTCTTGATGTCACATTTTAGTTCCATCGTCTGATATAAAAAAATACAAAATAACGATTAGTCTAATTTAATACTATTTTGTTTGCAAATAAGTCAAAACTAGGTGTACAACATCTAATCTCATGGTATTGTAGTAACAACTATAATATAAAGCATGTACAATTAGGAAAAACACATTTAAAAAAGTGTAATGTGGGCATGCAGGGAGAGGGACGTGTTATAACAATGGTTTGGGGACAGACGACAAATACTGATTGTTAAATGGAGTTACAAGTAGTTCCTAAAGTCAACACCAGATAGAGGGTCGGAGGCTCGACTGTGACAACATTAATCACTGCAGAATTATTAACTCATTGGCTGGAAGTCCCCTTGATGTGTCTTCCATGTATGAGTACTTGATGTGACTTCCCACTGTACAAGTATGGGAGGGTGGGTAGGCCATTACCACTGTACATTTATGGGAGGATGGGTGGGTCATTACCACTGTACATGTATGGAAGAGTAGGTGGGTCATTACCACTGTACATGTATGGGAGGGTGGTTGGGTCATTACCAGAGAGCGTGTGTGCACAGATGCAGACGTCAAAAGAAAATGCCTGTCATGAGCGGTGTGAAAGTTTCTGGAGCTAGGTAAGATGGAAGCGCGTGTAGAACTAAATTGATCAACCTTGTCGTTCTGTGGCTGACTTGCTAATTTTTACAGTGCTTCATGGCCATACTAGTCCAGTAGAGGTTGTAGGTCCAAGACTTCCAAAGTATAATTTTCGTGTCTATTTAACACAAAAGTACAATTTTCTTGCTGTTTATACAAAACAAATGGTTAGTCTAACTTTACTAACTAAAAATGTTTGTTTATACCTTTTGATGAGTACAATTCTTCTGTATTGTAATAAATTCTTTTGTGGGACCTTCTGGTCTTAGGAAGGGAACGTAGTTTGCCAAAATCGATCACCAGAGTATTTGTACATTTTGTGCTTATATTGTAATATATTTGTGTTGTGTGACTTTCACTTGTACTGAGTATTATAAATCTTAAGGGGACAGGTACATCAAAAATGGATTTAAAAAATTTTGTTTTTCATGAAATAATGACTCTCTGGTGTTTTCTGAATAAAATCATACCAAATACACATATTTTACATGGCTATTTCATTTCTAAAAATTAATATAACAAGCAATATTATTTTATCTATCTCGTTCAGTGCACACACTGGAAAGTAGTTCATTGGCTTTGTATCTGTTCTATACTCTATGTGTGTTGGCCAATCTGTTTACTGTGTTGTCACAGCTGTAGTGTTGTACATTCATACCAGCTTATCTTCAGTGGTTTTGTGTTTGTTGTATGTTTACATTACAAAGAATCCTTATATATAATACGTGAGGCCGTTTTCTGTCAACGCAACTCCTCTTTTATTTCTTAACCAATTTAAACGGTTGAGGTGTCAAAAAATTTGCCTCTGTTCGCAGTTGTGCATTAAGATCGTAATTGTTCAATATTTTCACCCTGAATAGTATGGGAAGCCCTCAAAGTATGTTTATCGCCCATAAGAATAACATGGAGTGAGATTTAAATTAATCAAAAAGTAACAGCTGTTTAAATGTAAATAATAATTTCCAAAAAGTATTTACAGCTGTTGGAATGTAAACAATGGTGTTTGTAATATTGAGAAGGTTAGATCTGTTGTAATGTCGAACCAGGGAAGGTTGTAAGCATTGTTTTATTCACATAGGGCTTCGCTCCACTGGACTTGAAGGTTTAAACGGTAATCTAATGCAGTAATTTTATTTATTTTAATTCAATACAGCTGTCAAACAAAAACAATTGAAATAAACACGTTTAAAATAGGCTAAGTAAAATCATTGGGTGTTTATACTCATGAAGGTAGCAACGCAAGTAATGTAAGTGAGATACTGTAAATAAATTTTAATATTGTGATTTTACGTTATATACAGTTAATCTACTATTATTTGTAGTTAAAAATTAAAGGCCAAGGTGTAATGAGCGCAGCGAGTGGCATGGTTGGCACGCAAAGCGTGCAGGGGTGTCCCCTAGAAAGTGTAAATATTGTGTGATAGAAGTAGAAGAAATAGAGTTACTAGGCTTCAAATATGTTTTGCCGAAAATTCACTTTTTCCGAGCTTCGGTACACTTTTATCCCAAACTATTAGTCCAAATCCAAAGAACATTGTTATGACTGTTTTTGGCAACAACAGAAACAATAATAAAGTTACTTGGCAATATTCCAACCAAGTGATGATGACCCTCCCACCCATGAATGCACGTACAGTCGATGACCCTCCAAATCACCATACACGTTGAGTGGTGATGACTCTCCCGCCCCCCATACACGTATAGTGGTATTGATCTTCCCTTCAACATCCACGTACAGTGGTGATGACCCTCCCACCGATCAATACACTTACCGTGTTGATGACCCTCCCTCGCACCATACATTAAGAGGTAATGTCTGTCCGTCCCATACATGTATAGTGGTGGTGATCCTCCCCTCAACATCCACGTACAGTGGTGATAACCCTCCCACTCATCAATACATTCTCCATGGTGATGACCCTCCCTCGCACCATACACGTTAAATGGTGATGTCTGCCCCTCCTATACACGTGTAGTGCTGTTGATCCTCCCATCAACATCCACGTACAGTGATGTTAACCCTTTATTTGTTCACTCTCAATCATCTCTCTAAGATATGCGTTGATGTCCTGAACTTTAGAATAGTTTTTAATTTTCTATTATAGTACATTTGTATCTTTTATAATAATAATATTTATATTATTTTATGTATTAGACTGATGCCCAAGCACTGGCTTAGCTGCATGTAGGCATTTTCTTTCAGTATTGTTACTAGTAAAAGATAATGTTACAATTTAATCATATTAAAATTATCATGAACACATTGAATTGAATTTGTGAAATTTGTCGTGGAAATAAAATATATTCATTCATTAATTCAAAATGTTCTCGCCTACCCTTACGTTTATGGTGGCACTGGACTATCCCTCCGACCTACTCACCGTGGCCAAAGGCCATTGACAACTCTTCCTATACACCATACCATAAAAAGCACTAAATGTAGTGCCTTTTTTGGCAGGATTAAAAGGAGCTTATTTAGCTGGTTTAACTGTGGTTGAAAAAAACATTTCCACACTTTTTGTGGCAAGCTTTTTAAAATTATCCTCAGAAATAAAACTGGGATCATTATAAGTATTGTGTAATTATCGTATAAAATCACTTGTCGCAGGGACAAAATGTACTTGGATGAAGTACAACAGATATATTTGATGAATTTATTATTAAAAAATCCATCTGGGGGGCCAGATTTGTTCCTGCACTGAATGCGGAATAATTAGAATACGAGGAAAACCCAGTTCAATTACCGCGAGTTTTACAAAACATTCATTAATCACTGCGTTTATTTCGTCAACCAACGTTCATAGTGGTTCCGAAACACCACACCGCCATTCAAGGATTTAGTTCATTGTTAGTTTCACTAGTTCGGACATGTTGTGTCTTTTTATTACAAATTCAAGTTTTTTTTTATTTCAGTGGCGTAGTCGAATATTTTAAATCTTAATTAGCGTGGTTGATACTTCACACGTTGAAACAAAGTCCATTATCGAGTGAATTTTAAAAACAGCAATTACAGTTTACCGTTTTAATGCACTAATCGATGAGTACGATGTGCATTAAAGACGTGCATAAAATGGAACGCCTAGATCAGTGAAAAATTATGGCAGGGCCTCTAAAAGGCCGGCGAATAGGAATAATTATCATTAAAAAATTAATAATTGGATACAAATCTAGAATCTACACTTTCCGGTGACAACCGCATCAAGTTACTGTCTACAATATTTACAAAATAACCACACATGGCCACCACTGCGATCTCAGCGAACCACTGAGGTTGCCACATTTCAGCATGCGCGAAACGTCTGGTTATCTTGTAAATAGTGTAGACTGTAAATAATACCTTGACGCAGTTGTCACCGGAAAATGTAGATTCTAGTTATGAAACCGGCCGCTTAGCCTAAGTTCTAAGAATAAAAAATCTGTTATTCATCATTTAGTCGCCGATCGTAGAGATGTGGGTGAATATGAGGGGTGAATATGTGGGGCGAATGAGCGCGATGAGTGTAGTCATTGTTCCTAACTAAGGTTTGACTGTTCCTTAGAAAGAGTCGTGTACAGTCAGGGCATCTAAGGACCTAATAGGATCTAAATTATCTAAAAAAATGAATAAACCAATCTAGTTTTTATTTTTTTTTATTAAACCTGTTTTCAAAAGCCTAGGGAACAGAACGCATTCGTTTATGTGAAAGGTTTATTTATATTTATCACTGTGTATTTATCACTAGTGATATAGTTAGCAAAATATTTATTCATAGGGACTTTATGTCGAATGTCAAGCGTTATATTTGTATATTTAGAGTGTCGATGTATATTCAGTGTATGTTTATGAAATAAAAATTGAATCTACTAAACAAGGTTAGGCATAGGCAGCCCTCTCTACTTTTTATATTCTTTATTTATTAAGTAAATTACTTAGGGTAGTAACTAACTTTAAGTTTAGTAGGTCATCCAGAGCAGTGTAATCTCGTAAGAATGTAATTAATGGGGAGAGGAAACGGAAGTGCTATTGACAATTAAAGTAAGTTAAAGAATACTTTAAACAAGTGGAGTAAGAAGTAGTCTTTTCTACATTTAAAACAATGTTTTTCGTACAGACGACTAAAATGGTTTGTTTGACTTTGTAATGTATGTCTATAAGGAAATCATTTACATCATTATATACATTATACTAATTAGTATTATTGGTCACTTCTTAGTATTTCTACCGATTGTATCTCCACTCCCGAGGCAAAACTCAACTTAATTTCTCACTTTATGTGATCCGTGCTAAGTAGTGTGTCAAAGGCTTCATTCCCTGTGATCTACGGTACTGAAAATAAAATGACAAAAGGTGATTTAATAAATTTCAAGAGAACAATGGCTTTGAAGTTATAATATTTAATACTAAAGTAATTTGAATGCGCATTCAGGCTCTAATAACTTAAGTATTCGTGTACACCATGAATTCTATTATTATATTATAATATAATATAACACCGTAACTTGATGTTATATTATTTATGACAGTTAAACATGTGTTTGATAAAAGTTTCTAAAATATGATGATTTGACTTCCAATCCACCTAACAGCAAATTTAATCATCTACAGTGATCCTATAAAAGCTGTTGCTGTTAAATTTTATCTGCACTTAAACAAGGATGAGAAATATAAATTTAACATGGAATAGTAATATTTTTTAAAAATCTAGCTGGCTGATTTTTTGATTTTTTTAAATTCAATCTTAATCCTAATACATAAGATCTAAAAATGATGTATTCGCTCATCACGGAACTCAAGAACCGCAGAATAGATTTTGATGACATATGGAGGGAAGTTAGCTATTGTATCAAAGAAATTGCAACCCACCCCCGTAAAATAAACTGGTTCTACTGAGGGTGGGTGCGAATACACCGGATATAACATTTAAGCATAAAAGCAAATAGGGATTTAACAAATATTACAGACAAAAATTATATTGTTGCCAGTTTTTATATAGTAAAAAATATTCTTTAGGCCTGACCAAACTAAAATAAACTCTTATATACATAACAATGAGCAATTATATGACAAATAAGACATAAATAAACATAAATAAACATCGATAAGAATATAAACAATAAACAAATAAATAAATAGGTATCAACAAAATGATAAAAACTACGAATTAGAATTATGTGAGGCAACTGAAATTACGGGGCCTCGGGAACTAAAACATGGAACAAAACCATACAAAAACTATTTAAGTTATTAATTTCACCGAATCCTGCGGGCGAGACAGAGCAGCTCCTGATGGGAAATTTAAAAAGGGTACAAAGTTCCAAAAGCCCTGTAACACCAAGAAAAAAAAGAAAAAAGATCAAACTAAACGAATTAAAATAAAAGCTGTACTTGAGTTCTCACACATAGCTTGAAAACCTCCAAAATGTTTTCGCAGTCTACACAAATAACTTGTCACAGGACAATGTTGGCCGATATAACTGTGACGAGGTCACCTGGATGCAGAAGTATTCTGCCTGGACAAATGAGTTAGTCGCAGTAAGGAAGGGGTTGTAGGTGGCTGCTCCCTCTGGACGTAAAGAAGGCCTACTAGTAGGTAGTCGGTCCATCCCTAAGGTCCTCCACTGCATCCTCAGGCGACATTACTTAAACAGGCAATACAGGTGACGATCCGCCTCTCCTCCCGGAACCGAAGGCCAAATAGTAGTCGCCCATAAATGCGATGGAAGGTGGCCAAGAAATGAAGACGACAAGGAAACACGGAACGAAACAAGACAAGGAAACACGGAACGAAAACCTACATAGAGAGAGTAGAGACTATCAACGAGGCGTTGATTAAATATGCAAACGGCACAAGAGGGATTTATCGAAATTCCATTCCTAAGGGGAAGAGACATCACCTCCAAAAAAGCGTCCATTTCCCCATAAAAGTAACATTGACAGTAATTAAATGTAATAACTTATTTCAAACAGATCATACAAAAAACATAAATATGATACAAATGCTTGGTCGATTTGGTTTTCATTCTGAAATATTTCAGGCTATTTCTATTAAATCTTACACTATTGCATCTTAATCTTACATTATTATAAGGTTGAGTGGAAGAAAGGACTTAATAGTCCTAACTCTACCTAATAAAGATCATTTCATTACATTGCATCCACCTAAAGTAGACTTGCAGGGATATGTAGATTATAAAACTTCTCTCTAAAAAAAATAAAAAATCTCTCTAACTTTTATATTAATATGGTGGTTTAGAGAGAAACACAGAGGTACGAAGAGAGCCAGCATCGGCTGTATGTAACATGAGGCTAGTTTTATAGTAATAATTGAGAAACATTTTTTTTAATAATCAGCTGATTGTATTATTACTTACGACCCTTATTTACAAGGTTCTCAGCCTTGGTAAGTAACAAAGACTAATTTTACTTATCCATACTTAATAGCGATACAATAACAGACAAAATGGATGTTTATGGGAGGTATAAAATAATAAATTTAGATAATAGAATTGAGCTTATTATAAATTAAAAATATTGACATTTGAGTGCTGTAATCTTCTCACAAAGACATGCATAAATTGCCAGCCAGTTTTTTAAACGCGTTTAGAAGAAAAAACTAAAAGACCAATCTTAAACATTTCTTTTTTGTGTTTTGGGACACAAACTACAATACAAGATACATATCTTGACTTAACTATTTTTAGTAGATTTGTAACAAAAATAAAGCTTAAAAGAAAAACATTTCTCGTCTTGACAAAAGTAAAATATTAAATTACTTTTCATTTTTGTTAAATAACTCCACATCCTATTTATTTTTCAAAAATCAGCTGTAATTCTCATATCGCTTCATAATTTTACCACTTCATCACACATAAATCAATCAAACACTACTGGGCTGGTTATAATGTACATTTATCGATCAATTACCACGCGTGGTTTGTGGTCCACCAGTGAAGTGGAGGGGTGTTGTGGTTGAATACCATATCTTGGCCACAGTAAATGGTCCAATTAATTAAAGGTCACACATTACATAACCTTCCACATGTCACGCAGAATATACAGGTTATTTCTGAATTATCACAAAATTGTTATTGGATAAAATTGTAATGAACTATGTAGAACTGTTTTTACTTTTCCCCATATGCGTTAGCATAGAGAAAGTATTGTGATCATCCCAAAGCTTTTTTTACAAGTTGGTCTAAAAATCCAGTTTAGGGTCTCCTGAACCCAAAAAAGTGGTTTTATCAGAAAAAAGTTGGTATCTGTCCGTATGTGTGTCCGTCTGTGTGTATGTGCAGTTCGTTGGAGACCAAACGGATTTATAAATTTTTATGAAATTTGGTATGTAGGTGTATTTAGCTAATATATCCAGACCATTTTTTACTTTTTTCAAAAATTATTTTTTTTTAATTTTTATGGACAAAAAACATACAAAAATATGATTTTCTCAAAAATGGCCCAAACGATTTTCATGAAATATTCAGCAAATGTGTGAATTACAATTTAAAATATTTTAGTAAAAACTGCATGTCTCTAACTTGACTAGTTTTTGTGTCATGACAAAAATAAATGTTTGAGAATTAAACTGGTAATTTTCAAAGTTTTGATTTTTTAGTGTTTAATAAGGGGGAAGTTTGTGCCAATTCTTTGAAACTATTTAGTTCAATTTTATTGCATATGAACATTGTATATAAAGTTTATCGCAACCGTCATAATATTATAAATAACAGAATTAAAAAATAACATTCATCCCTATAATTCATACCTTGATAAATTTCAGTCATACTGTACATAGAGAGAGTCATACAATTTACACATAATACACACAAAACAGTAATAATTTACTTACTCTAACTCCCAGAGTCAGGCACAAATATTGATCTTCCTGTTAACAATATAGAAGTCCTCCAATCTGTAAAAGGCCTCACAGAGCAGGACCCTTCTTAAACGTGTCCTGACATCCTTATATTCACTGAGGGGGTAAATTAGTTATAGATGAAATGAACACCAACGGGCGAGGTAAATCTTTTGTTCCGTCTTGTGTTGGAATATGGATGGAAGATCTAGTTATATCTACATTTTTCTTACATGTTTGCAACTTGAGTCGTTATTGTTGTATAATTAAAAAGATTATAACTAAATTTAGTTAGATAAGAAGTTGATTAGCTAAGATAGTATTTCAGACGTAGTCCTCGAAAAACCATTGTTTGTGTTAAAACAAGCCATCATGAATATTTCTCTCACAAATTTATTTCAAACTAATTTATTAACATATAGTCAGGTACTACTCATAAATAGTTAGTTACTTTGTTGTAAAGTACGAAATTAGTGTTACTTTCTTTTTATTTGATTGGAAGATAATTTTCATTGCATTTACTATCGTCTACGTTCACATGACAGCGTTACATCGCGCGCCATAATAACACAGCCATGTTTTTGAGCACTTTTCAGTTAGTTTGGCCATGGAATTGAAGAAGTTGTGTGTGTTTGGGTTTTGTACCGTAGATATAAAGAAAGAAGAAGAAGGCAACGAAAGTACTGGGTACGTCCGACTTCACATGACAGGTTAACTAATGGTGCTTTAAGTACTCTTTACCACAATCTAAGGAAATATGGGCCTAAAGTTTTTTAATTATCTAAGAATGTTAATTACTTCATTTGACGAGTTATTGGCAATAATTCAGGATGATCTGGGACCTTGTGAGAACATCGTAAGGGATTGCATTTAACCAGAAGAGAAACTCGTAATCAATGGAATGACTAATAAACAATACAATATAGAAAGTTTACTGCTCAAAAGCGCGCTAAACATGTGTACGGTTTAATTCTAAACAAGGAAACTCCAAGCGTGCTGCAGACGCGCGATCCACGAAGAACCTGCGGGACGCGCGCTTCGACTTGCGTTAATTGAAAAATTCGCGTTTCATGTGTACGCAGTCATTTGTTTGGTAGTGTTTCAAAACCGCGCGTTGTACCGCTGTCATGTGTACGTGGCCTAGAGTCGTAAAACTTAGAAGTAAAAGTAACAAAAGTTATAATTCGCTTCCTTCTTCACTTCCTAGTTACATATAATTATTTACGATAAGGCTTTTATCATTTTACAAATACATATAACAGTAGGAAAAAAAGCTGTAATAAGCTCTTTTTAAAACATGCGAAAAAAGATTAAGCTTAAGACGAGTTCGTTGTTTGGTTGTTCGATACAATATTGGTACCACATAACAATAATAAATCTTCATACGGGAAGTCTATATTTGGTGTGGCCTCTAAAACTATGACTCAACTTTCCAAACCTCGGTAACTTTGAAACTAACTCTCTAACTATCCTCTTTCTGACTCTCTCTAATTTTCTCAACGAAATTGGTGGCTTACATAATGTCCTTTTGTTTGAAATAATATACATTTTTGTGGGAATGTAACTTACTGGTAAATATGAAACAATACACTACAATAAACATATCAGAACAACCAAATATAATATTGTCTATGGCTTACCCAATTTATTTTTTCTTCAGTTATAGCATATATTTATATTATATAGATTAATTCTTTATATTAGAATGCCTAAGTTGTTTATATAGTGTTGCTGTTGTTAAATTTTATTTATGTGATGCACGAGTATAGAAATAAATATTTTAAAGTAACGTATATTGAAATTGGATACTATAAATCTTCATAGTTGAATACCTTTTCGTTTTATCTTCACTTATTTCGTATTTATAGACAGTACATATTTATGTGGTGCTCGGATCAACCCCAAACATGCTTTACGGGGGAAGTAGGCTTTTCTGTAATCGTTATAAATTAAACATGTTACTGAATTTGAAAATAGTAAATAAAAATAATTAAAAAAGTAAATAAATGGAAAATTAAATGAGTTGAAGATCTTTGTTTTAGATACACGAAAATGGAAAATAACAAGACTTAATGACCTGCCTAAGGCGTCAGTCAAAATTACACTCCGTCTGTTCTAAACAGTTTGTGAATAAGAGGTGAAAGATTTCATATTTTCTCATCCTGTTAAACATCCTGCGTCTACCATTGGAAAATTAGAGTACCTATAAATAATATAAATTGTTTCCTCTTTATAAATAAACTAAATTTACTTAAAAATTGAGATTTATTGAAATTAGAATGACCACCCACTGAAAAATTTACTCGGTTAGGCTATCTTTATATATAATACGTGAAGAGGTTTTTCCTTAACCCAACTCCACCCTTATTACTTAATCAATTTTAACGATTGATGTATAAAAAATTTTTCCCCCATTTGGATTTGTGCAGTAAGGTCTTCATCCTTCATTATTTATACCCTGCAAGGCATGGAAAGCCCTAAAAGTTCGTTTGTCGGCTATTAAGAATAATATGTAAAGACATAAATATTAGTCGAAAAAGCTATATTTATACATACTATACTATATCTATACTGAAACATACATTACACAGCTGTTCAAATGTAAATAATAATGATGATTGAGAAATTTAAACAGCTTTTTGAATGTAAATAATTGTGTTTATAATATTGGAGGTTATAGATCCTCTTTAACCCTGGAATAATACACTTAAAAATTTGTTACACTTTGGGGTTATTGAGTACCTCAAAACTAAAAAAATAACAAAATTGTAAAAATGTATATTATTTTAATTAAAAACTGTATGAATTTAATATTTAAGTTACCGAATATTTAGTAAAATTCGGTATTATAAAGTTACCGAAATAAATTTAATAAACAAAAATTACACTTTTTCACAAATATGAGCTTTGATTTGATCCATATGCCCATTTTCAATTATTTTTCCTTCAATCAACGCTAATTTAAATCAAATTAAGTCTTTTACGTAAACTGGTTACTTCAGCTTCTTAATTTATAATTTTAAATGTTTACACATTACAGTTTCATTATGAAACTTTAGGTTATGTTACTTTTACAAGGAAGGGCTCTGTCCACAGAGAAAAAAATAAAGTAGAGTAGTCATACTGCATTCTATCCTATAGTAGTAGTGGTTGAAGTCGATATTCGCCATCTTGGTGAGATGGGCACAGCTGATTCAACCTAAAAATGTAACCTACTCTTGAAATAAAACAGTGCAGGGGTCAGTCATCTTGGCAAGAGTTCCAACTTCACTTAAATTGCCGTGTGTCTACTCTATTTTATTCTTTGTTATGTGGCTCTGATCTTTACAGTCTCAATGGTTTTCTAAAGGAGTTATTTTAGCTATTAAAATAGTCGTCAGCTGTTAAATAAAATAAATGAAATAACACTTAGCTAAGTAATAACATTAGAGTTTATATTTATAAATATGTAGCTTCACAAGAGCAGTGAGGGAGCTACGATTATTAAATTTGTATATTGTAATTTTATTTTATTAAGACTACGTAATATGACTAATCAAAAGATAATGACCGAGCGCAGCGAGTGACACTATCAAAAGGCATGGGTGTCTCCTAGTATTGCTTATTCACCCGAAGATGTCGAGATGTTAATTTACTCGTGAAACAGGTTTTGGCTAAACAAGAACCGACCTTCATATTTATGATAAATTGTAAATGTAGTTTACAGATGGAAGAATAGTAAATCAGCTCAGAGGTTTGGTAGAAGTGCATGGTCCAAGGTTCGAATATCCAACTGAACTGAACTTCTTGTCTTTGAATATAATTCACGCACAGCCCGGCCGATGACTGCGAACAAATATTTAAAGTAAAAAATGTTAATTAAAACGAAGTAATTATGTATGGTTTATTTCAATAAATAGGATTGTCTAAAATGACATTATACTGAGACATCATCACTGCAGCATGGGTCACTCGTGCAGTACGCTGATGACACGACTGTCTCTTTCTCAGAAAATTCAAATGAGCAATTGGAAGTGCGGGCTTTTGTTGAATAAATAATTGCATTCAGCACTTCCAACAACTCAACTCTTAATATCAATCCAGAAAAATCAGCATGTATGCAGTTTTGTTTGCGGGCGTCGGACTCGGAAGGAGGTCCGAACGGTCATAATAAATGAAAACTGAAATTAAAGACAACAATTCAAACTAAATTCCTTGGAATGCACCTAGATCGAGGGCTGACTTGGAATGTCCACGTCGAAAATTTGTGTAAGAAGTTATCATCAGGCATATATGCTTTGAGAAATTTAGCCTAAATTCTGCCCAACTCAGTTACTAGAGACGGCTTATTACGGGTTGATCTACCCTCATATTACCTATGGATTAGTGCTATGGGGAAGATGTTCCAACACTAACTTTGACAGAATATTTAGAATTCAAAAAATAAGCAGTTAGAATCATCCTAAAAATGAATTTTCAGAGAGTCGTGCAGGCCAAAATTCAGAGAGTTAAATATGTTGACATTACCTTGCCTCTACATTCTTGAGACTGCTACATATGGTAGGTACAAGACTACTATCACAAGAGGCAGAGATATACATACATACGACACTAGAGGCAGGGACAACTACCGAACTGGTCGTCATAGAACGGTAGTCTATGAACGCCTACCTTCACACAAGGGCGTTCGTATAGTCAACAGGTTACCAGAATTTATCAAAAGTGCTACAACGCCCAAGGCGTTCAAGAGTCGTCTCAAGAAGTTTCTTTCTAAAACAAGCATTTTATAGTATAGACGAATTCTTTGCACCATAACTAGGAGGGGGAGAAAATCAATAACATTATAACACAAGTGAAGTTGAAGAGGTTCAATTGGCGATGAGTGGGAATTTGGGTGTCTGTCAATACATGTATGTTTGAAAGGGTGAATTGTTAGAATGGATGACAAATTATAAAAAATATTACTTTTGCAATACAATGTTTATAATTGTCCTAATGCAATAAAAGTTTTATTATTATTATTATTATTACATCTTAAAACCCAAATCACCTTTTCATTGAATTGTATTTTATTTTTATTTATTTATGTAATTTTGGGTAACAGACAAGTTACAACTAAAATCTATACCTTTATAAATTGGATATACAAATGAACATTCACGACTCTTAATCAATTTTCCGCCTCTAAAACTGCGACTAAACGTTTCTGTCTGTTTTGCTTGACGCGCATCAAATCGACTCAATATATTGTCTCTTTTTAATGAAATTCCTTGTTAAAAAAACAGGAACGCTCAGTAAATATTCCATTTACAGAACTATTTTAAATTGCGTAATTTTATTTTATTTTTTTAATACGTGTTAAATTTATTGACGATTGTAATTGAAGTTGTTTTGATGTAATAATTACATATTAAAGTAACCTGAAATATTCATTTAAGTAATGGTTGTATTGAAATAAAACTAAATATATTCGTAACATAAAATTACGTTTTATTTAAAGTATTTATTTATGTTTAAGAGATGTGTTTACCTTTACCTTTACCTATATTTGTAAAAATTAAAATTTATCTCTTTGTGTGATCTGCAATCGAGCACAGAAAAAATATAGCTTACACAATAGGTTATTAGTCTGGTTAAACTGGAGTCGTGCTGTGTACAGTATGTATTTGGTTACGTAGGAGTTTAGGATATATATAACGTTTAAATACATGGACCAAGAATAGATAATGTACATAACTACTAGGGTAGCCGAGTTTTTGTTTAGCATCTCCGGAGGATAAATACACAGATCACTAACCCTACACATATTGCTCATGATATAGGAAAGACTGCGTTTGCTGTTCACCTGGTATAAGAGCTCTATATACAGAATCATACGTGCAGCGTTGCCATATCGAACGTGTGTGACAGAGAGAGAACAATGCAACCATTATATTTGGCCCTCTACCTATAATGGTTACGCTTTTGCCCAAACGATCGACGCGCAGAAATTGGACATTCCACAAACTACAGAAAACGGTGTTACATTTTATAGCAAGAGACGATCATCTTAGTGGAGATAGTTATCTGTGGTTAAACTGTTATTCAACGACCATGGATGTGATAAATCGTAAGAGCACACTAGTGTAAAGCACACTGGCCACACGACTTTGTGGCATTAACTATATTAATCTCATTTCTAATTCAATCATTCCCGAATTATAAGTATTCGTTAATTTCAAATCAGTCGAATATTTAGTTTGGTAATTACTTAAAGTTAGTTATACAGTATAACATTAATAAATAAAATCGAAAACTATGAACTCACACATCACGAAATTTCCAGAATTACTGAACAGATTTGATGAAATTTGGAGGGAAGTTGGCTTTTATATCATAGAGGTCGACTGAGAAAGGATGTATTGAAATTCTATTCTAAAGGATCGAGCCCCTTGCTCTTATGTAAACCTTTCTTACATAAGAGTAAAGTTGTACTAATTTAATTTAATAATTTATTTCAAACAGCCGTTAAAAAATCAATTGCTTTAAATAAATGTCTCAAACAAATTCTTTAAAAAAATTAACTGCCATGTATTTATAAACAATGCACAAAATCTTGGCTAGAATGGTTTTCATTGTGAAATGCTTAAGACCATATCTACAAACTCATATATGATTTCACTACTTTGCTTTACCCTAAAGTACATTTATAGGCTTTTCTAGACTTATAGTTCCAGATAAAATTGTTTTAGTTATCTAGGAGAGCAGTATCTCAGCTGTTATATTGTTGTGATGGTTACGAGCGAACGACGAAGAGAAGATCAAGCAAGCGAAGAGAGCCATCTCGTAGTGAAGCAAGGCTGTAAGCTGGTGCTGTATTTTGTATACTGTATTCTGCACCATTTAATAAATTGCATGTATAAGGAGTGCTCCTTTAATGTCCTTTAATGTATTAAATTTGTTTGAGATAGCACATCAGCAATACTAGTTGTTGCAATAATCCTTATATATATTACGTGAAGCCTTTTTTTGTCAACGCAACTCTCATTTCTTGACCAATTTAAACGGTTGAGATGTCCGTTAAACATTTTCCTCTGTTCGTAATTGTACAAATAATTCTTAATTTAGCAAATCAATAAGCGTGGTACATGCATTCTTACATATGAGACGCCGACACAACGTTGTTTGGTATTTTAAGGTGAATATAAATGGTTATATGAGTGAAGGATGAGTGTGGATGAGTCTGGTTACTATCTGAGTTCAACTGTTCATCAGAAAGGGCAATTTATTAATAGCCCAACAGCCAGGGCAACTAAGGGACCTACAGCTTTACGTGGAATCCGAACCACGTAGTGCTGGTCTGATTTTCAGCTAATTAACAAGCCTGATACTCAGTTATCTCCCCCACACAACATCCACAATGATTACCACCCAACATGACGAATTAAAAGGGCAGCAGTTTTTTTAAAGTAAATTAATACTGTATACGTAATTTTATTAAATTTCAATACAAAACCATGGTTAATTCAAAGTAGTATACATTTTTAAAAGTGATTTCTGGACAATGTCTTTTTTTAATCCATTATTTATTAAATAAAAGGATTTCATATTTTATAAAACTACGCACAAATAAAAATAAGATGAAAAATTAGATAAACCTGTTGAACGAAAAGAGGGGAGGCTTTTAAATATTGTTTAAAAGAGTTCATTAAACAAATATTTAAATGGACTCTTTTAAATGTTTGTTCATTTAAAAGAGTCTTAAGTTAACAAATATTCTTTTAAGACTCATTTTGGATTAACGAGCATTCTTACATTCTTACATATGAGACGCGGACACAACGTTGTGCGTATTTTAAGGCGAATATGAATGGTTTTATGAGTGTAGGATGAGTGTAGATGAGTGTAGTCTGGTTACTAACTGAGTTCAACTGTTCCTCAGAAAGGGCAATTTATTAATAGCCCAACTTAAATTGTTTCTCCAAATTATTTTAAAAAGGCTCATGAACAAATTAAAAAAAATATAACAGACAGGTTATATGAATAAATTAAAACTGTTATTTTTAAAAGAGACAACCAAATTCGTAAAATTTTAATATGTGACTGGAAAAATTGTTGGATAGACTCCAATCACCGTAACTCTAGAGAGACAAAGTGAAGGTAAATGACACAATGTAATTTGTCGCGTTTCAAGTTTTGATTGGCGAAGAAAGTCTGTTCAAAGCAACAAACGTTTCCATTGATTGGAACACTGTTACATGTTTACTGCTGTTAGGTTTAGTTTCTACAATAAATGCGGACACATCGTGACCTGCGTGTAATATTTAGCAATCCACAGCTCTGCTACCGTGCATCATGGGCGTAGTAACATTGCCTTCAAACTCCCATTGATTGGAACACTGTTACATGTTACTGCTGTTTAGGTAGTTTCTATAATAAATGCGGACACATCGTGACCTGCGTGTAATATTTAGCAATCCACAGCTCCACTATCCGTGCGTCATGGGCGTAAGTAACATTGCCTTCAAACTTCCATTGATTGGAACACTGTTACATGTTTACTGCTGTTAGGTAGTTTCTATAATAAATGCGGACACATCGTGACCTGCGGTGTAATATTTAGCAATGCCACAGCTCCGCTACCGTGCGTCATGGGCGTAAGTAACATTGCCTTCAAACTTCCATTGATTGGAACACTGTTACATGTTTACTGCTGTTAGGTAGTTTCTACAATGAATGCGGACACATCGTGTCCTGCGTGTAATATTTGGCAATCCACAGCTCCGCTACCGTGCGTCATGGGCGTGATTAACTTCGCCTTCAAACTTCCATTGATTGGAACACTGTTACATGTTTACTGCTGTTAGGTAGTTTCTACAATTAATGCGGACACATCGTGACTGCGTGTAATAGTTAGCAATCCACAGCTCCTCTACCGTGCGTCATGGGCGTGATTAACTTCGCCTTCAAACTTCCATTGATTGGAACACTGTTACATGTTTACTGCTGTTAGGTAGTTTCTACAATAAATGCGGACACATCGTGTCCTGCGTGTAATATTTGGCAATCCACAGCTCCGCTACCGTGCGTCATAGGCGTGATTAACTTCGCCTTCAAACTCCCATTGATTGGAACACTGTTACATGTTTACTGCTGTTAGGTTAGGTAGTTTCTACAATAAATGCGGACACATCGTGTCCTGCGTGTAATATTTAGCAATCCACAGCTCCGCTACCGTGCGTCATGGGCGTAAGTAACTTCGCCTTCAAACTCCCATTGATTGGAACACTGTTACATGTTTACTGTTGTTAGGTAGTTTCTACAATAAATGCGGACACATCGTGTCCTGCGTGTAATATTTAGCAATCCACAGCTCCGCTACCGTGCGTCATGGGCGTAAGTAACTTCGCCTTCAAACTCCCATTTGTTATCAACTTCCAGAACATTGTTTTGTCGTAAAATATAACCGTTTAGTCTACATTTAGAACAACTAAAAAACTAACTTAGTTGCCTAACAATTAACTTATCAGGCGAGGTCCTAACTAAACAGTCCTCTCTAACACCTAACCTTACAGGTGGTGATAAAGATATATATATAAACCTATTAAAACTTTCATAAAGTGAATAAAATGCTCTGAATAATAAATATGAGATATCACATATTTTTAAATCTTAAATCAAGAGAAAATACTAAATGTAAGCAAAACGTACGTTAAATGTATGTTTACTTTATTAGTAGCATATACAAGATAAACATTTGAACGTCCATGATTCCAGTTTCAATGAAACTCCGTAGTGAGGCTCAGGTGACTTACAGCTACCTTAATATATTTCACCATACAGAACCTTTATAAAAGAAGAACAATTGCTTAATTTATACAAAAATGTATACTTCTAAAACTATTTTTATCTTAAATAATGTTTGCGAATAAAATAGTGACAACTTTGTTTGTACAAGGTATGGAACCATAACATTTGTTTGTACGAGGTATGGTACCATAACGTTTGTTTGTACAAGGTATGGTACCATAACGTTTGTTTGTAAGAGGTATGGTACCATAACGTTTGGTTGTACGAGGTACGGTACCATAACGTGTGTTTGTATGAGGTATCGTACCATAACGTTTGTTTGTACGAGGTATGGTACCATAACGTTTGTTTGTACGTGGTATGGTACCATAACGTTTGTTTGTACGAGGTATGGTACCATAACGTTTGTTTGTACGAGGTACGGTACCATACCGTTTGGTTGTACGAGGTACGGTACCATAACATTTGTTTGTACAAGGTATGGTACCATAACGTTTGTTTGTACGAGGTATGGTACCATAACGTTTGTTTGTAAGACGTATGGTACCATAACGTTTGTTTGTACGAGGTATGGTACCATAACGTTTGTTTGTACGAGGTATGGTACCATAACGTTTGTTTGTACGAGGTATGGTACCATAACGTTTGTTTGTACGAGGTATGGTACCATAACGTTTGTTTGTATGAGGTATGGTACCATAACGTTTGGTTGTTCGTAAGAAAAACAATTATAGTTGTCATGTAGTTCCGAAATGTTGATTTTTCTGTGTATGTCGTTTGCTTTATTCTAATGTTAAAATGGCAAAACAATGAATGTAAACTTGGAATAAATTCCAGAAAGCAGAGGAAAATTGGTTTATTGGCAGCTGGCTAGAACAATATTGTCGCTTTGCTCCCACACAATGTAACATCAAAGGGAAATGTTTATTGAACAAACTAAGCCTTTCAAGCACCTGCTTCATTGGCATGTTGAAATAACAAGAATGTAGTGCCACGTGGTGCAGTGCTGTAATCTAGCTACTTGGGAACAAAGTGTTCAGGAGATTGTAGGTGATAAGTTCTGTATTCGGTACCGACTTGGCGTCCCCTCAATGGTTGCCATCGACGTGGACACAACTACGGAAATCTGGGCTGTCCATCTTATGTGCTATTAACGTCCAAATGTAGGGTAGGCAAAAATAACTGAGTATCAGGCTTGTCAGTTAGCTGATAATCAGACCGATACTACGTGGTTCGGATTCCACGTGGAACTGTAGGTCCCTTAGTCGCCCTATTGGCTATTAAAAAATGACTATTTCTAAAAAAAAGCCAACCTTAATTAATAACAATGACTACACTCGTTCATCTTCACTCATTCGTCACTCATATTCGCCCATATATCTACGATCAACGGTCAACATTTGTACCAAATTAAATTATAATAAGTTAGATTATTTTAAAAGAATGAGTGTGAAATAGAAAAAAGAAACATATTTACAATTGTTTAATTAATTTTTGTTCCAAATTGTGTTGTATCTCTGTTGTTAAAGAAGATCATCATGTAAACGAGCACACTACTGTCGGCGTAGAATTACTCGAGCTTGAAGGCTGTTAATGAAGAAACCAAGAGGAATATAACAATTCCAATCACGTGATTGGTTTACTCAAACACAATTTCCAATATTTGAAAAATCGTACTTGCGGGAATTTTTTTATAAAAATTGTAGTTGTGAAACTATTGGTAAAGTTTCGTCTTACAAATACCTGGGAATTGTTTTTGAGAAGAGGTGGAAGTGGTCAGAACCCACACATTATTTGAAGAAAAATATTTGTAAATATATATTTGCTTTTAAACAACTTAGTGATGTTCTGGACGGGAAAGATACTACGTTAGCTGTGCATACATCCAGTCAATTTTATCGTTTGGAGTCATTGCTTGAGGTGGACCTCACTCAATCAACGATTCATCCTCTAAATATTCTGCAAAGACTAGTTCTTACTGAAAATTGTATTAAAAACGTTTGTGACGTACCCTACTGTTGCTCTTTTTAAGAAAGAAAGAAAGTGATAACTAATCAATTCCACAATTGTATGTAAATGTCCCTTTACTCCATATTTTTAAACATATAAATACAATTTCCCCCCGACAACATACCCAAATAATACATGACATTCACAACACATTTGTACCATGACTATGAAATTAATAAGTTAATTTAAATGACAAATTTATTTTTTGTTCACATGTATTGTATTTGTTATATACTTGTAGAAACTTCAAACAATTCAATAATTTTAGTTGCCAATCTACCACTGTTTAAAAAAAGATCTATAAACTTTTATTAGAGATGGTAATTGAAGAGGTCGAGACCATAATGAGAGCCAACCACAGGTGAACCTGAACCCTGTATTTGACTCGTCAACCCCCCCCCCCTCACAATTATCGTGATGTTAGGCTCCTCTCTCGGTCATGGTGTAATTTTCTTTTACTGATTTTTTTCCTCTAACTCTTTTCCTGTATTAATTAAAGTATTAAATGCTTTAATCAATTATGTCTAAAAAAATGTTAATTATCCTATCAGCCTAAGTATTTAGTTCAAATTTTATTTGATAAAATGTTAATTGCCATTATCAAAACCCGTGCTTCCGCCCATACAGGCCATTTCACTGCGGCGTCTTTTTGGTATTTGGAAAAATTAATGTTTTGTATTTTTTTGTAATATGTTGCAATAACTTCATTATTTTTAGTATTTTTCTGATTTTATATATATTACTCTAAGGAAATAAAGAGGTTTTCTTCATTTTTAATTAAAAACAAAAGAAAACTGGTCTGAATGATAAAATGTTATTTGCGTATACAGGGTGAAAAAATGTGGAAACGCTTTCACAACTTTTCTATGACTTCACGGGTAAAAGTGAAATCTTGTACATCGTCATGGTTACAAACACACTCTTTTGGACGCCATTAGTGTCAATATTTGTTATAATACTGTTCATATTAGTTACTGTAGTTTGAAATTCAAGTGACTGCTACTCTGGACAGGATAGACCTTTCGAAGTCCGGTTTGCGGCAATTAATTTCTATTGAATAGACCTAATACTGTTCAAATTAGTTACTTTGAACTTCAAGTGACTGCTACTCTGGACAGGATAGACCTTTCGAAGTCCGGTTTGCGGCAATTAATTTCTATTGAATAGACCTTTGATTTTAATGGTTTGATTTGATATCAAACTCGACCTAGGCTTAAATTAGAGACTTTCTTTCAACTCCACGTGCCCCTGAAAATATGAAATGTTGCTAATGGCGTCAAAAAGTGTGTTCTTTGTAACCATAGAAGAGTTGTGAAAGCGTTTCCATATTTTGTCCACCTTGTATTTTGTTCATGCAGTTATCCATCGAATCAATATATTTCAGAATTCCAGATATTACGTATGTTCAATTGATTATGGATGGAAAAGTAAAAAGAAGGGTCGTTTATAAGGAGTAATGGTTTTCCTTTTTTTTTCAAAGGAGATACCAATCTATTTTATCATACTCTGCACATCCCACATAGATTATTGATCTGTGCGGGGAACTTATTCAGACAGAGTAATGAGGAGAGAACCAGCCAAGTACAAGGTGAATGTTACCGATAAATACTTCCAGTCAAAGCCAGGATTCGAACCTGCGTTATCTCTAGACACAGGCTCAAAGTCCTGACGCTTCAGCAATGAATATAAATCTCGACACAATAGAGATTTGTGTTCATTGGCTGTAGGCCGCTCGGTCACCGGCTCTCCTACCTTGCCCCAGCTTGTGAAGTTTACACAAAGGTTCTTGCTCAGCTAATAAAATAAAACAATCAATAAAAAATTACAATTTTAAATTAAGTTGTATTTTTAAATGTTTTCTTAGTCATTATCATATAGTGCCAACAATTTGTTATTGGAAAGAGTTATAAACACGAATTAAACCTTTAGTTCGTTTTACAATTTTAATCAGGGAAAACTGTTGTACATCTCTATAGGACAGAGACAGAATCGTTAAACAAAACAATTGCTAGAAACACGTTAACAATGTTGTATTTTTCTATTTAACTATCTCTCAAAGGGCAAATGCAAACTGACTTCTTTCTTTTATAAACACGTCTGTATTGAGTTCAGACTTTATTCATGAGCAAAGTTACGTAACAAAGAGCTAAACTCGAGTCATTTGTAAATGAATTTTCTACAGAAATTATTTTGAATTTATACCCACTTTGATGTTTTCATGAACGTATCTTATATTTAAATCCCTATCGTTTGAAATTTTGTTTTGTAATTTGACAACGTTCCTCTTGCTTTATTGTCCGTTTTGACATTTAAAATTTGTAATGAAAGAAAAACAAACAAATAATATGGAAATATTAATCCAAGCATATTCAAAACAGTTTCATTTTATTTTATTTCCAACATTTTTTTAAACAGAAAATAAATTTAAAAGAACTAATTATGCAAGTTAGTTACCAAATAGAGTATATAATATTTGAAGTTTGTTAGCAGTTTTGAAAATAATCGTCAACTATCAGTGGATTGGTTGTCGTTCGTCCGTTTGTCGCCAAACCACTGTGTGATTTGAACAGTCGTGGCAGTTGACTCTCTCTTCCCTTCTTGGCTCATAATATATCAGTAGCTGATGTCCGCTTTCTGCAGTTGAACATTACTTCACTTGAAAATGTTTCACACATATTTTGTAGTGTATTTATTTCAAATTTTAGCATGATTTATGGGATAAATGTAACTAGAGCCCACCAATATAGATTTGTCCTAACTGGGTTTGTTTCATTTAAAAAAATTGAATTAGAACAATAGTACTTTTTATTTAAAAAATAAAAACTGAATGAAATTGAAACACGATTTAAGGGGGCTAGACAACTGTACCCTCTTTCAAAAGAGAACAAGCATACATTTGAACCTTCATAAAGGTTTAATTTTTTTTAATCAACACTGGACTTATGGAGTTTTAAATACAATATGGTGGCAAGCGCAGCACTCTTTTTTCTTAAACTTGTTTTTGTTATGTTTTACTATTTAAATTTAATGTACATATTTGTAAATAAATATCAACATTTAACAATGTCGACTCGGGTTTCACACAATGGCAATGTTTAGACAGCAGAGGACTAGGACTCCTCGGCCTACCTACTCTCCGTCCGGGCTTTAGTTGGCAGTACGGGAAAGGCTATGCTAGTGTATTTTAAATGGAGTATCCGTACTACTAGCCACACTGCTGACATCGGTCGCTCTACGGGTTCACTGTAATAGAGCGGTGTCAGCGACGAGGAAATCAGGCCAGTAAAATCATTGACTTTTTTCACTTGCGATTTTAATGTTCACATAGAATTTTGAAAATGGTACCAAATTAAAGATTATAAAACTGCCTTTCCTAATGTGACACCAAGAAGTGTATATACATTTGTTATATATTTGTTCTAGGCTTTCATAATTGAAACGCTATTGAGAAGAACATAAAAAAATAATAAGCGAGGTTTTTTTTATTTTTCGGTCAAGAAATTTCGTCAAGCGAGAAAGTTGTACAAAAATAGATAACATTAATTTTTGTAATTTTAAGTTATCACTTGGGAAGATTAGTTTAGGCGGTAGGAGTCACACAAGTCATGAGCTATAATTTTATTTATAAGTGATGCAGTGCCACCATAGTGTTTCTGCTTTTATTTAGGTACTAAATAAATTAAAACGTAATATGTTCTTTTTTATTTATAACTGTATGCAATAAAGTGCATTAGAATGATGAGAAATTAAATTGTGTCGTTAAAATCGATAAAATCACTAAGGCTAAAATGGTATTAACAACTGAGATAAGCGCAATAATTCCACTGAATGAACAGTTGTATATTATTTATACTACAATACCAAATATAAATACACAATGACAAAAAAAGAAAATCATTGTGCTATTGTCGTTAGGTGAATGATAACATCCACTTACGTTTCCAATAGTTTTATTACACCGAGTATGTAAGTAAAGCCGAAGTTCTTTGATTTGTTTATCTATACAATTTGTATTAAATTAAATAAGCTTGCAGAATGATTAAGAGGTTTACCTTTATTCTAACTGATTTACTCCAGACATTTCACTGGTTGTTGAACAGGCGTCAGCCTCACTCAAGGCGGATTCTTCTTCATCGGACGAGACGCCCAGCTGGATAAAGAAGGGCTCAATGTCGTCCTGCAGATTATCAGCCTTCCACATGTTGTCTTCGATAAGTTCAACGTGATTACAATAGTTTTTCCACTGTTCGTTTGTAACTGCATCGAATGCGTTGTCAATCAATTGAACCATTAAATCTTTTTTAAACTGAGTATTGTGCATAGCCACGTGCCTTTTCACTTGGCTCCAAACAAGCTCTATAGGGTTGAGTTCCCAATGGTATGGAGGTAGATGTAAAATTGAAAATCCGTGTTTTTTTGCGAGCTCATCGACGACATATGCCGAGTGCAAGTGCTTAACTTTGCGTACTTCATTCAATAGTTCTTTTTTTAAACTGTCGTCAGGGAAGTTTATATTTTTCTCCTTAAGCCAATTTTTAATATATTTTTTTCTAAATTTTGTGTTAGGCACCTTTTCAACTTTCACCGAATGGTACGGAGCGTTATCCATTATAATGACTGAGTTTAATGGAAGGTTTGCTAGAAGCTGGTCTTTGAACCATTTTTCAAATCTTGGACCATCCATCTCGTCGTGGTAATTTTCCTTTCCCTTCTTTGCTAGAAATACCATTTTTGCCTCCTTCACAAAACCATTTTCACCTCCGGCGTGTGTGATGACGAACCGAGGCCCTCGTTCGGTCGGATCTCTCAATCCAGTAGTTAATCCCGCCATGTAAGCGTCTTTTAGAGTAGTTATAGTCTTGTCTACCCACACTTTGTTTACTTTATGTCTGACATTTACCCAGGTTTCATCGAGGTAAGTAATATACTTTTTCTGTCTTCTGTACTCTCGAATCTGTCTCAAATAAGAGTGCCTCCATACAATTATATCCTCTCTTTCCAATAGTAAGGACTTCTTATTACGCCGTTCGAATCAGGATCCTGAATCTTTGAGAAGTTCCCATAAAGTAGTTCGTTTAAAGTCAGGTAAGTTTGGATCTTCATTCGCCTTAGATAAAACAGCGTTTAATGTTGGGGGCAAGTTTTTTGCAAAGAACGAGAGCACGATTCTTCTAATAGCACTTATTATGAAACCACCGTATTTTAACGCTCTACTGTTTCTATAAACCACCTTTTTACGACTCTTTCTTGGGGTACGTACATGTCCTTTTAGTTCTTCATTTCTAATTCTGTATATCGAACGTTTGCTTGTCCCTGTAGCCTCACTTGTTTTTTCAACTATAAATCTAATACTTGCATTAGGGTAACACGTTTTAAAGTACTGAAAAACGTTCAACACTGTATATCTGTCTCCGCTTTTTATGGGTTTGCCCTTTCCACGTGAATTCATTTTTAACAACAAAGCTCACTCAGACTTTAAACTAAAACAACCTAAACTATGCACAACTGTATCGAGAAACACCCTAATCCAGCCGAGAACCGACAGTCACTGAACTGAATTATCAAGTGGGACAGAAGAGGAATATATTCATTTTCCGTTTACATGAACGCCACAGCATTGGGTTATTTCTGTCACCGTGAGAATTGCAGGACTTTCACCAGCTTCAAGGGAAAAGGGCATTAACAATTACGTACACTTATAGTAGTTTTTCCCCATATGATGACCCCATTTTCCCGTATGCTAGCATTAATTACTAATACGAAGGTTTTGTAATCATTATACTATTCGAAAATACTATTTTAATATAGACTATAATGATGTTACAACTTATTGCATTGTTTTCATTATTTTTTTTTAACTAACATCCTACCTTCAAAAATGTAAATGTTAGTTTTTCTTAAAAATCCCCCAAAATTACGGCGAAGTAGGAAAAAATTAAATAAAACTAAAAGTAATACAATGTAGGGCATTTATTATAAAGGTGGAACGAGTATAGCCTAAGCTCTGCACTTGAGTCCTGCAGAGCCTGAAGACAGAATAATAATGAAAGCGAAATAAAAATAATTCGCGGCGACAGCTACAATCCAAATCACCGAATGTCGTCAGGACGGGTAGTCGCCCCGCGGCCGCTCATATGGCTCGTACTGCCAACTAAAGCCCGGATGGAGAGTAGGCCCTGTGCATCTTAAGATGGCGAAAACTGTACAGTTCAAATTTTACACACGGGCTCCGGAAGTGACGATAGGCGAGGGATGAGGTAGAGTACCATTATAAAGGCGTCTTACTACAAACGTTCCCACAAATTAGGTCACTCTATGCAGGGATGACTCAATGGACTGCATTCATTCAATTAGGTTAGTAGTGCACGGCCGAGTCTACGGTTATAACAATGTTACTGTACAATAAGCTAGGCCTTCACCTGTCACAGGACCCTTCATCTGTCACGGGATCCTTCAACTTTCACTGGACCCTTCACCTGCCACAGGACCCTTCAACTGTCACAGGACTCTTCACCTGTCACAGGACCCTTCAACTGTCACTGGGCTCTTCACCTGTCACTGGACCCTTCAACTGTCACTGGACCCTTCACCTGTCACAAGACCCTTCAACTATCACAGGACTCTTCACCTGTCACAGGACCCTTCAACTGTTACGGTACGGTTATTATTACAGTCCGAATCATTTAAATGGAAATCGATGTTTAACTTTTTCGCGGAGGGAAATGGCCCCCTCCAAGGAAAAGTTTTTATCATTTAATAACTTCTAAGACAACGGAATGAAAAATCTCCTTTTTAAACATTGTACCGGGAGACCGAGCTTCACAAATTTGAATTTTGCAAACTTTTGCAAAGAGGTAGTATTCATGTCTCCCAGAAGATCCTGAGGATCGTTTGTTGTCGCTCTACCTAGCAGATTACTAATAAATTTCGTTTCGGAGGTCTTCCGCGTTTACCTTTAGCCTCTTTGTGTCTCTTTTTGAACTCAGGCTCTTTTTGAACTCGGCCTTCAACCTCGCAGAGGAAGTTCGGCATGCGGCTTTACCAAGGCACTCTGCTACAGTCCCATTTGTGGATCTCGGCATAGACTACGTATTTTGGTTTTAGAACAGTGGAGGCCACAAACATAATCTTTTATAAAATCTGATGGTATATTTGTAATTAAGAGACGAATACCTTTAATTTGATATCCCATTTGGGTGTATTAGTTTAACATTACCCAATTTTTGTAAACTGGGTAAATGGTATGATGTCATTTAGTAGATAAATACCTATAGTTTGATACTCCACTTTCTGTTAAAAGTCGATAATAATTACATATTGTTTTTTCTGTTATAAGTCGATAACAGGATGTCTAGGAGCCTCTGTGGCAGAGAACAGAATTTTCCTAGGGTTGAGACCGGTACCAATGAATGTCTCGTAGTCGGAAACCCCCCAAAATTAAAACTCCTTGGAGCCAAAAAGAATTTTGTCCGGCCTTGCCTTATTTTAGATAATATGACACGCACTTCAGTTACACAATTAATTTACAGTATACATAATTATGTAGGCTATTTACAATTAAATATTATTTTACCGTAGACTAATACGCTCATACTTTTTATACAATATTTTTATTTATTTATTTTATGCCAGAATTTATTTCAGTCAAGATTTTATGCTAGAGAGTGTGATTACATTTATATTTCTATCCAAAGCTAAATATTCAAAGTCGTGTATTTCTGTTAACAGTATAATTAAGAGCCTACGGAGCTTCAATAACGAGAAGGGCTAGGAGAGAAGTGTGTGTGTGGGTTAGGGTTTAGGGGGGTTGAGGGAGGGGATTATGGTCTCCTACTTCAGTGGCCTTCCGTTTGTGAACTAGCTGTAATCTTTATACATGTGTAAACATATTTTACCTTTTTTGGCAAACTTTATAGGTGTAGGCCTATTTATTTCAAAATTATGAAGATATATTGTTTTACACTTTTAAAGATATACATTTTTGGCATTACCTTTTACATTGATCAATTAAGATTCATCTCAAATCAGTGTATGTCCTACCATGAGGAAGTGCTATGAAATAAACTTTGATATGAATACTAGAAAAATACCAATTTATAAAAATAAAAACTGTCACGTAAAGTTACAAAATAAAGACTATTTAAGTGTGTTGTCTTAAATATCTAATAAATTGTTCCAAAGAATTGCCACAAACTTTACCACATACTAAATACTAAAAAATCAAAACTTTGAAAATTACCAGTTTGATTCTCAAATATGTTTTTTTGCCATATCCCAAACACTAGTCAAGTTAGAGACATGCGGTTTTTACTAAAATATTTGTAATTGTAATTCACACCATTCATGAAAATTTATTCAAAATCTTTAGAGCCATATTTGAGAAAATTCCATTGTTTTATGTTTTTTACCCATAAAAATTTAAAAAAACTAAAATTTCTAAAAAGTGAAAAAAATTTTGTTCCCAAATGTGTTTTTTGCCATATCTAAAAAAAACTGGTCAAGTTAGAAACATACGGATTTTACTAAAATATTTTTAGTTGTAGATCACATATTTCCTGAAAATTTAATCAAAATCGCTAGAGCTTTTTTGAGAATATTCCATTGTTGTATATTTTTTGCCTATAAAAAACTAAAATTTTAAAAAAGTGAAAAAAAATTTCGGAGATATTGACTAAATACACCTTTATACCAAAGTTCATTCTCATTCTTACATTCTTACACATGAGACGCCGACACAACGTTGTTAGTATTTTAAGGCGAAGTTCATAAAAATTGATCCATCCGTTTGGTCTCCAGTGAAGTTCACATACACATATATGGACATACAACAACCGTTTTCAAAAAAACACACTTTTTGGGGTTCCGGAATTTTTAGACCAACTTGTACAAAAATTTTTTGTTGGACGGTCACAATTCTTTCTCTATGCTAACGCATATGGGATACAGTAAAAACGATACATCGTATTACAAAGTCAATAATTCATAAAATAAGAAAAATTATGCATATAGCAATTATTAAATCCAATATTTATTTATCAGCGATGTGGTTAGCCAAGATAAAGTCTAGAATATTCTGTGAATTAAGTCTTTATGAACTTGAATGAAAACCGTTCATCCTTAGGGGAAATTTCCAGATCATACCCTTGCTTTAGGGAACCAATTACACTTAGTAAATATCCTTTAAGATTTTCAATCCACCGTTAATAAACAAGCAGTTTAGGGTCTTATTTCGAAAGTTGAATTATAGTAAATAAATTATGTTTCTATCATTGGAAATTTTCCAGCAATTTATTTTAGTGAATATATTGCATTTGTGCATTAATATATATTCGTCATTACTGTTTAAATATATTTTAATTTGTGTGGCCAAAATTTAAATTGATTTTATGTAAAGCGAGTTTTGTTAAATCATAAATCAGTATTTACAGCATACTATCCAATTAATATATTTATTAGATACTGTACAAAACACATCATGTTTTAAATAAACCTGTTATACTAGGAATCTCACAATTTGAGTAAAAGAGCTAAAAAAAGTAATAAAAACGTAAAACCCATTTATTCTGACAAAACCGTATACATTTGAAATAGCATCAAATAGCTGTGTCACTCATAATAACTTTTAAATTGCTTTCACGTTTATTTAGTTTTTCCATAGCCAATTTAAAATGTTTTGCCAATCCCAACAGGCTTTGGTAATAATACAATGTCAGGTTTATTACTAAAATGTTTTCCTCTCCCACTACTACTTTAATATAAGAGCTTACTAACAAACACGATCGTGACCTTATAGAGTATAGTCCTGTCCAATATAGTGGACCTGAACGCACCCTTCCGTTCAGCTAGATCGGTGTTCCATGTTCCATGGATCACACAATTGGCTGCACTCAAAATCGATTAACTGCACTTAAACTTTTTATACCCTCCAGAAAAGCTTTTCAAACCATTCTTCTATTGATTTTGAAATGTAATAATGCCGTATCTTCGCTAGTTGCAAAATGTTTACTTAACCTAACTGTACATTTATAATTTTGTTATGTATTTTGTCATGTTAACTTACATTTGGCTGTTTCGTAAGATTAGTCAATTTTGGATTTGTTTTATTACAGGTATTAAAATATGTTTTAAACTCTTATTAGTAATATTTAATTTTTATAGTGGAACTTTAGAATGGAACGTACTAAATTTAAAATAAAATTGAAGTAGGATCGAAACAGAAATTGTTAAATTGATTTGTGCAATAAAGATTTAAAAAAACCGGTATGTATAACACAACTAACATTTAGAAACTCCATTCAGAAAACAATTTTTTGAGTGGATAGTTGGTCATAGGTGCCAGAAAAAAGAACCGGAACAACCTGGTCTAGTGATAGAAAGAGAACTTATTCCGAAAGAACAAAAAAATTTTGCCGCAAAGAAAATTCACCTGATAGAAACATTATTTCACATGGTCCGGTTGTGCGCATGTGTGAATAATAACGAAGATCGAAACGTTATAATTATTAAATTTTGTTGTTTACGGGAAAGTTGGCAATTTATTACTTTATTTAACATTTTATTCAAAACAACCAAGAGCGGTTAAATTTAAAGAAAATTTTATTACATTTCACATCGAAAATACCCCTTCTTACGCCAAAGAATAATGCTCTATCATATAGTGGAATGAACCCCAAAGATCTTTCTCGGAAGGGGTTCTTTGCTTCTTCCATGTCAGTGGAGAAAACATTTTGGTTGACAGTCGTTTGAACTGTCATGTGTTGTTGCTGCTGATGTACGATGTGTGTTGAACCGTTGGTTTACGAAGTGAGGAAAGCAAACAACTCACAGTGGATTTAATCTATTTGTTAGCAAATTTCACCCAAGTACAATTACTGGTACGTAAAAATTATACCATTATTTAAAAATTAAACTTTATTTTCAATGATTTTTAATTACTAACTAACAATGCTGTTAAAGCGTAGGCGTACTTGGTTAGTATACATCTAGTTACATTACACAATTAACATGAGTTACTTTATTATATTTATTTGCTATTATTAGACCCCTTGTTAAATAGACCATACTAACACCTCGATCACCTCACGAACGCAGGCGATGTTCGTAAATCTGTAACATTCATGTTTGCTTAAATACTTAAGTCACTGTTATTTTGTCTCCCTTACTTACAGATTTTGACTAAGCTAGTTTTAAAATCACGATTTTTTTAAAAGATCCTGTGTGACTGAAATCTAAATTTTTTTCAAACGTCTGGAGGAGCTATTTTCCTATCTATTTATTTTGTTGTCGTCTAAATAAACTCATTAAATTTTCTACCACACTGCTGTGCAATATTTATGCTATCTTTTGTTTCTCATATTCTTTCCCCACACATGTTATATTTAGTTTTGTACGGCAAGTTTCTATTAGTAATTTTAATTCGTTCATAAAATAATGGAATTTATTACTCTCATAACGTATAACATTGAGAACAAATAAAAAAAACATTGTCTGCGTCGGACCAGACGGGGGAAGTTATACAGTAGACCTTCTATTATCTATATATATATATATATATAAAATCCAATGTATGTTTGTTTGTCTGTCTATCCTTTATGCGCTACCAAACCGTCCAGCCGATCACCATGAAACTTGGGGAAGTTGTTCTATATCCCCCAGGGAAGGTTTCTGTCCTATTCCCGTTTCTTTAATCCCTCAGGGCTCCATCCCTTGGACTTCTAAAGTTTCAATGTTAATCAAATAGCAGGATGCATAAAGGTATAATAAGTCAAATATAAAAAGAATATCAGCTGTGGGTTTTAAATATGTCAAAATTATACTGTTTATATTTTTATGTTTTGATTTCTTGTGAAGCTATATTAATTGATTGATTTATTTGATTAACAGCTGTTAAATAAAAACAATCGATTAATCGATAGTTCTTAAAAAATTTGTTCTTAATATTCAGCGTGACGCGGTTTCTCGACAAACATCCCACCCCAAAAAGTGTTAAGGGCGAAAAAAAAGTAAACTTAAAAAATTTGGTCGGTAGCGTGTTTGGTTCAACCCCAGCTTATGTGTAATGGTTCTCGTTCCATCCCAATCAGAGTCAATACTTTTTGAAAAGGATCAGTGAAACCCCCGGTGTTCATTTGTCTTGGGGCTATAAATTAATGACACTTTCTAAGGAATAGTGGGCCCTTATTTTGTAACAATGACTACATTCGCTCTCTCATCATCCCCACTCTTTTCGAAATCCATTTCGCCCATATTTGGGACGATTGGGTCTTATGAATAAAAAATAAATAAAAAAATCAGAATAAAATTAACCCTCTGCCAGTATATTTGGTTAGCAAACAAAAATTTTTAATATTAATAAAAAAATTACATGTATTTAAATTCAGCCCTTTTTATAGTTGTTGCTTTGTGTATCTGCGTCCTGTGGTACAACAAAAAAATTTACAATATAAAACCCCCTAACAAAAACCAAACAATGTTTTAAACTAAAAATTTTTTAAATAATAATTTATATTCCTCTTTTTTTTTAAAGGATACAAATGTACAAAAATTTTTTTAACAAAAATTTAAAAAAATAAAATTTTATGCCCTTTTGATAAAAAGTAAACCGCAAAACTTTTTACCATTGGGAACTTGAATATAAATAGGAGTGATTAAACGATTAGTTCCGGAAAAAGAAAATGATTGTTTAAAAAATATATATTTATCATTTTTAGGTTTAGTAGAAAATTTTAATAATTGTCGTGTATAATGCCCCAAGCATGGATACTTGTTCCCAAAATCAGGAAGAAAAATGAAAAATTTTTTAGACCCCCTAAATTATGCACCTACAAATTTTGGCCGGGCTTTTACGCCTGCATGTATATTTATTTAGTCCATACAGGTGTTTGAGCAGCGAAGGGGGAACGATCAAAGCTCTCCCACGTCTTCACCAGGGGGTGCAACTTTCGCAACAGTTTTCATTTATAAAAAAAAAAAAAAAAGGGGGAAATTTCGGGTTTGTTTTACTGTCTTTTTACTGTTAACATTATTTTTCATTGTGTCACTGTTTTGTTGATTGATATTTGAAACTAAAAAATAATTTTTTTTTTTCTTTGTAAAGCTTGATTCGTTGTTTTAATAAAACCAACAAAAAAACGGTCATGCGGGTGGTGATGAAATTGGCGGGGCCTGGTACTGCGCTGCTAGTATGAGGTTCCCGTTTCCTAGTATCTATGACAAATTTTAAAAGGGGAATTTACCTGTGGGGGGAAAGTGTTTCCCCTACATCTTTTCCCCATTGTTTATCTCTTTCGAATTGGTGATTTTTTAGGTCGAACCCAAAGGGCCCAAAATCCTGGCAATTCTTGGGTGAAATGCAAATGTGATAAAACTTTCTGACGGTAAACAATGAGGCTTGCAAGCGGTCCTAACGATAGTGCGTAATGGAATTCTTAGGTGAAATGCTATGCTGATAAAACTACTGAGGTAAATCACACGAGGCTTGTACAAGCGGCCCTGACGATAGTGGAAAATTGGCAATTCTTAGGGTAATGCTAATGCTGATAAAACATACTGAAGTAAATCCCCATGAGGTTGTAAAGCGGTTCCGACGATAGTGCGAAATGGAATTTTAGGTGTAAGCTATGTGATAAACATATGGGGAAAATCAAATGAGACTTGTACAAGCGGTCTGACTATAGTGCGTAATGGCAATTTTAGGTGTAATGCTAATGCTGTAAAAATACTGAAGTAAATCACATGAGGCTTGTAAAGCGGTCCTGACGATAGTGCGTAATGGCAATTCTTAGGTGAATGTAATGCTGATAAAACTATGACGGTAAATATTGAGGTTTGTACAAATATACAAGGGTTTTCCTGACGATAGTACGTTGTGGCAATTTTAGGTGTAATGCTAATGCTGATAACACATATTAAGGTAAATACTTGAGACTTGTAAAAATATACAAGCGGTCCTGTGATAGTATTTGTGGCAATTCTTAGGTTTTAATTGTAATGCTGATAACCTTATTAAGGTAAATCACATGAGCTTGTCAAATATAAAAGCGGCCCTGACGTGTACGTAGTGGCATTTTTGGTGTAATGAAATGCTGATAACACATATTAAAGGTAAATCACATGAGACTTGTACAAATATACAAGCGGCCCTTGAGATAGTACTTTAAGTGGCAATTCTTAGGTGAATGAAATGCTGATAAAACATATTTTAAGGAAAAATCACATGAGACGTAAAAATATACAAGCGGTCCTGTGAAAAGACGTGTGGCAATTCTTGGGTGTAATGTAATGCTGATAAAACATACTTAGGGTAAATCACATGAGATTGTACAAATATCAGGGGCCCTGATGTAGTCTTTTGGGGGAAAATTCTTGGTGTAATGCTAATGCTGATAACACTACTTAAGGTAAACACTGAGATTGTACAAAATATAAAAGCGGTCTGACGATAGTACTAGTGGCAATTCTTAGGGGAATGTAATGCTGATAACACTCTTAAGGGTAAATCAATGAGGCTTGTAACGCGGCCCGGGGACGTAGTACGTAGTGGCAATTCTTGGTGAAATGTAATGTGAAAACAGATATAAAACGTAAATACATGAGGCTTGTAAAAGGGGGGGTCCTGCGTGTGCGTAAGGGCATTTTGGGTTTGTATGCTAATGTGATAACACATATTAAGGTAAATCACATGAGATTTGTACAAATATACAAGCGGCCCTGCGTATACTTTGGTGGCAATTCTTAGGTGTTGTAATGCTGAAAACAATACATAGGTAATACATGAGGCTTGTAAAAATATAAAAGCGGCCCTGACATACTACGTAGGGGGAAATTTTTTAGGTTAAGCAAAATGCTGATAAAATACTTATGGAAAATCACTGAGACTTGTAAAAATATACAAGCGGCCCTGAGATAGTACGTAGTGGCTTTCTTAGGTGTAATGAAATGGATAACAATATTTAAAGATAAATCACATGAGGTTGTACAGCGGCCCTGACGTTGTGCGAAATGGCTTCTTGGGTGTAATGTAATGTGATAAACACAACTTAAGATAAATCACTTAGCTTGTAAAAGCGGTCCTGACGATAGTGCGTAAGGCAATTTTCTTAGGTGAAATGTAATGCTGTAAACATATTTAAAAGATAAATCCATGGGTTGTACAAGCGGCCCTGACGTAGTACGTAGTGGCAATTCTTAGGTTTAAATGCTAATGTGATAACACATATGAACGTAAAATCACATGAGGTTTGTACAAATATAAAGCGGTCCTGCCGATAGTACGTAGGGGCAATTCTTAGGTGTAATACAAATGCTGATAAACACATATTAAAGGTAAATCCATGGACTTGTACAAATAACAAGCGGCCCGACGAAGACGTAGTGGCAATTCTTAGGTGTAATGCTAATGCTGATAAACATACTTAGATAAATCACATGGGCTTGTACAAGGGTCCTGACGATGTGGTAATGGCAATTTTAGGTGTAATGCAAATGCTGTAAACATATGAGGTAAATCACATGGAGGTTTGTACAAGCGGTCTGCCCGATAGTGCGTAAGGGGAAATTTCTTAGATGTAGCTAAGCTGTAACACTACTGAACGTAAATCACTGAGGCTTGTACAAGCGGTCCTGCGTGTGCGTAATGGCAATTCTTAGTGTAATGCTAATGTGAAACACATACTGAACGTAAATCACATGAGGCTTGTCAAGGGGGGCCTGCGTAGTAGTGTGCAATTCTTAGGGGAAATGTAATGTGATAACACTATTTAAAGTAAATACATGAGACTTGTAAAATATAAAAGGGGCCCTGACGATAGTACGTAGTGGCAATTCTTAGGTGTAATGAAATGCTGATAAAAATACTTAAGAAAAAATCACATGGGCTTGTACAAGCGGTCTGACGATAGGCGTAATGGAAATTCTTAGGAAATGCTAATGCTGATAACCTATGACGGTAAATAATGAGGTTGTACAAGCGGTCCTGACGTAGTGCGTAATGGAAATTCTAGATGAAATGCTAATGCTGATAAACATACTGAAGAAATCACATGAGGCTTGTAAAGCGGTCCGGGACGATAGTGCGAAAATGGAGTTCTTAGGTGTTGTTAATGCTGATAACACATACTGAAGAAAATCACATGAGGCTTGTACAAATAAAAGCGGTCCTGACGTAGTACGTAGTGGAAATTCTTGGTGTAATGCAAATGCTGATAACACATACTTAAGGTAAATACATGAGACTTGTAAAGCGGCCCTGACGTAGGGGTTTAGTGGAAAATTCTTGGGTGTAATGTAATGTGAAAACCAATATTAAGGTAAATAAATGAGGCTTGTACAAATTACAAGCGGTCTGACGATAGTACTTTAGGGCAATTTTGGGTTTTAATGCTAAGCTATAACACAACTTAAGGTAAATCACATGGGGACTTGTAAAAAATTAAAAAAAAAAGTGGTTTGACGATGTGCGTGTGGCAATTCTTAGGTGTAATGCAAATGCTGATAACCATACTTAAGAAAACACAGGGCTTGTAAAAGCGGCCCTGCGATAGGGGTTTAAATGGCAATTCTTAGGTGTAATGCTAATGCTGATAAAAAAATGACGGTAAATCAATGAGGTTGTACAAGGGGGCCCCCTGACGATAGTCTTTTAGGGGGCAATTTTTGGTGTATGCAAATGTGAAAAAATACGACGGAAATCACGGGGTTGTAAAAGCGGCCCTGACAAAGTGCTTTTAAAGGGCAATTTTAGGTGAAAGCAAATGCTGATAAAACATATGACGGTAAATCACATGGGTTTGTCAAGCGGCCCTGTTGATAGTAGTAGTGGAAATTTTAGGTTTAAATGCTAATGCTGATAACACATACATAAGGTAAATCACATGAGGCTTGTACAAATATACAGCGGTCCTGACGATAGTACGTAGTGGCAATTCTTAGGTGTAATGCTACATGCTGATAACACATACTTAAGGTAAATCACATGAGGCTTGTACAAGCGGTCCTGACGATAGTGCGTAATGGCAATTCTTAGGTGTAATGCTAATGCTGATAAAACATACTGACGGTAAATCACATGAGGCTTGTACAAATATACAAGCGGTCCTAACGATTTATAAGCATCTGCCACCGGCCCTTTTTTTATAATGAATTACTTATTTACAAGTCTTAATTAAATATTTGTAACAGGTTTATATTCATTACTTAAATTTGTTTGCCTATCCCTTTATAATTTTCTTTTCTTATTTGTGACATTCCAGTCTATTTCTCAATTTTATATAGTCAAATAGTTTAATATTCCGATTTTATTACTTCCCTTTAGTTTAGCTAGTTTTACATATTTATATTTTTGCCAATTTTGTTATATTCCGATTCCACCATTTCTCTTGCCTATTTCAAATTAATACCTACAATAATTAATTGCATCTATTTAACACGTTGGTTTATTTATTTATACAATATCATGCTGCATCATCGATCCACTTCCAAAAAAGGCTTACGATCCGTATATTTAGTGAGTATCTGTTTTTTTTTTTTTTCATTCAAAACCATTTATTAAATCGAGATTACATTTCAATTTTAGGAATCTCTCTAGAACATATTTGAGCTATTTGAGAAATCAACTATTTTATCATAAAACATATTTAATTTATAATCAATGTTATAATAACTACTATAAACAAAACAAAAATAATTCAAGAAACCCCTATCAATCATAACTAGTGGAAAGCAAACACAATTATAAAAGTTTTATACATTACAAAAGTTAATTTTTCAATTTTTCTTCTAAATTTTACTTTTTTTACCAATACTCCTCACTTGATTCTGTTTTGGAGTTTATCCCGTTCAATTGTTTGATTGTTTAAAACTGCCCTCCAGATTACGACTGACGGTCCTAACTTCACATGACAGCCTCAAAGCATATTAATATAATGGAAATAAATGATTGAATATAAAGAATATATATTTTCCAAATGAGTGCTAAATATAGAATGAGTGTAAACAGTGTTATCGAGCTGTCGAGAACACAAAGTGCTCATTTGACCAGGTTGTTTACCTGTCCAAAGTGTCAATAACATCATCTGGTCTCAACAATTTGTCACAAGGTCAAATGATTTATTTCCTATCTCCTCTCAGGCTCTTAATACAGCATATCTAATCGACATTCAACTATTGTCTCTGCTAAAATATTAGACATACATTGCATCAGTCTTGCTTTAAAATTAGGTAATTTTATGTTTGTTAAAACAAATATTACAATAAAAATAATACAAAAACCCATTGTGAAGTGAAAGGGATTATGATGAATAATATTTTATTTTATCTTTGTGTTCTTCATATTGAGAAGCTCCATAAGAAATTAAGCTTCTTCATAAGAAAATTAAGCTCTATTTCATCCACTTCACATGCTTATGTCATTTTCTCATACGAATTATGTGTTTGGTTTTGTGTGTATGTGTGTATTTTATTTTGTATTTGTTACTCTGTACATACAGGAAATTTTCTCATAGACGTTTATGTGGTTTGCATACTGTGGTCTCCTCCACTGCCCCCTCCTCTTTTTAGTATTTACAGCAATCTTAAACTCCTCCTCCTTTCCCGTATGAATGGAACTGATTTTGACCAAAAGTACCTTTCGCAGCCGACACAAATAAATGATTAGCTTTAGAAATGTGTGTTAAACGACAAATCAAACTATTTTTGTTTATTTTATTTTATTTATTAAAAGAACGTCACCTGCCAGTTTACATGGGCCAACAGGCCTTCGCGTGGACTATATTCAACGAGTGAAGTTCCAAACGTTAGATCAGTTTGGGATTCATAGGTTGGTCATTGCACAGAGTATAAAGAAACAGAGGTTGCTTTCTTATAGCCACAGTGAACGCCTCAGAGGCAGTTATAAATAGATTATAACTAACGTACATCATTATACGTCTGTAGTAATAATTACTACGTCTATCCTTGAGGATTTGGGGGGAATAAGAGAGGAACTGACAAGGTGCTGGCCTTGGTATCGCTTGGCAAACTGAAGAAATAACAACTCGACACACATTTCGCACACCATTGGATGCAACCTCTATTTATCTCTTCCTTGTAGTCTTTGCAATCCCCATATTTTCACTTAATAGTTGTAACCACAAAAATAAATGTAGTAACAGAACTAAAGACAATACGTATTTTATTTTTAGACTCTTCTTTTTTATTAAGTATCTTTATCTTCATTTTATTCAGTACAAAACTTCTGTATGCTTTTAGCTTGTTGGTTGTACTTGGCAACACAACATTGTTTATTGACTGTGGAACGGCATTCCGGAATGATAAGTAAATATGCTTCGTAAAGTATACACAGTGTAGTGTAGGCTGCACAGAGTAAATATATATCACACAGAGCAAATATACGTCTAGTACGGAATATATTTTCTCTATGCTTCTAAAGTATTTTATTTTATTTTTGAATTGAAAAATGTTTTTACGAATTAAAACCGTACACAGATGTGCTTTATATTAAGAAACAAGTTTTTTGATACTTTAAAAAGTGTGTTAGTTTATTTTTGTACCTTTAATGTAGACTACCGACACGACGTGGTTTACATAAGTTACAACATAAATGTTCTATTGTTTGTGTTGAAAATAGCATTAAATGTGGCAGCCTGAACTATATTTAGGTGAAATTAAACATAACCGTAGTACACATGCTTAGTACGGGCGTCTCTACAACATTTTCCGGGTACTATAAACACGTTTTCAAACTATAATCCTTACAGTAACTAGATATTGTGTTTGATATAAATACAAGTAATAGTTTGAGGGCAGATACTCGAGAAACAAGAGGTAATGGCAACAGTCAAAAGTAGTGAAAATATAATGGTTTTAGACTCACTTTCGGGTATCTTCGGGTCGATTTTCCAAGATGGCGACCACGTTCGGGTATCTTCGGGTCACGTGACCACCCCGAGCTCTGATTGATGACGTCATCCAAGATGGCGGCTCCCATTTCCCGCCAAATTTTCTAACCTCACTTTTCCTAACCTCAAATTTCCCGCCAAATTCCCAAATTCCCGCCAAATTTCCTAACCTCACTTTTCCTAACCTCAAATTTCCCTCAAATTCCCAAATTTCCCTCCAAATTCCCACATCATACTATATGAAATACACTGTTAACCTTGTTATACTATATAAAATTCATTGTTAACCTAACTTTTTCCGTGTTATACTATATAAAATGCACTGTTAACCTTGTTATACTATAAAAAATACACTCTTAACCTAACTTTTTACATGTTATACTATATAAAATGAACTTTTTTGTCCAATATGATGTCTTTTTCCATGTTATACTATATAAAATGAACTTTTTTGTCCAATATGACGTCTTTCCCTCCTCAAAATTCCCTCCCAAAATTCCTCATCCAATATGGCGACCTTTCCCTTCGGGTACTTCCGGCGACCGTCGGCTACCTTCGTACGCTCTTAGCCTATGATGCACACGTCGTCTGCTGGTCGGGCGCGCATGCGCGTTGTTACTCTAATCATATATACACTATGTGCTCGACCCAATCGTAGCGCACCTGGTCGCATCAGCTGTGCGTGGGTGACGCATGCGCATGGACTTGCTACTCTGTGGCAATATACACCATAACAAAGCGCGCATGCGCGGGAACTTGCTACTCTACTCATATATACACAATAACAAATGTCGATTGCAAATGCACACCTGGCTGCAACCTTATCGAGGTACGTATGGTGTCGACAACCTACAGGCTTAACTACTACTACAGCATGCACAAACATATTACGTAGATACTCACTCTGTATGGTCAGTAGACTGTTAGTACAAAGCCTCTGAAGGAACGTCAACCTCCTCTACCAGCTCAGAGGTCACTCTTTTGATTTTTAAGGGTAAACAAAGAGGCTCCCACAGGTCTAGACCATATACCCCTGTGGTACGGAGAAACAAACCCATGTAATATGCCCCATCCATCGCTCATTACGTTGGTAGCCATCCTGCCACCTTTCCATAGAGATTTACTCTAGGTGTTTATAGTAAACCTCGTAGACCATGTAACTTGG